>APFE030378347.1:641899-729113 GCA_000404065.3 Pinus taeda | reverse complement strand
GAATTGTGATCGGCTGGAGCGGAGGAGCGAGAGGAGTATCTCTTCGACAAACAAGCGTTGGAATCCAAGTAGGTTATTCTCACCCACTTGTTAATTACAACTAGGAACCTGCGGTGTAGCGTTGTTTGATTGTTGCTAGACCCCTGTTGGGCTAGTAGGGATCGCCTCTATCCGTAGAGGGGATTTACCTATACAACAAGGTGATTGTAGCAATATTGGACATGATGTACCTTCCATCATCCCCCATCTTAATGTGCATTTGGAGATCTTTCTCCTCCAGGCCAATAAAAATGTCTCTACACCCTGTCGCGTGGAATGATGCAACTGAACATGCTCCCTGTCACCATGTTGGCCATGTATGTGATAACGATGAATTCAAGCTCAAACTATGCAGCCAAATCTTCACTTGGTGCTACTCCTAAGGTCCTCTTGGTCAAATTTTTGAGTGGACACTTTGTCGTATAGCTCCCAAATTGATGAGAATTGAAGAATTTAATTTTGGACAAATATTTCTTCTTTCCCCCTTAGCCTGATTCTGGTTTGGTTTGATATTTTTTCCCTTTTCCCTTCTTTCTATTCCCATCCAATGAAAATTTTTCTTCTTCTTCTCCCTTGGGTGAAGTCCCATCTTTGGTATTTCACCTTATCTCCTCTTGTAGCGAATCATACCATAAGTGTTCCCAATTCGGTAATTTCTCCCTCCCATTCACCAAGTCTTGGTGGCTATTCTAGATTTTTGGATGACCTAGAGTTGTTAGGCTTACCAAGTCACCTTCTACAACATTGAAACCAACCCCACCAAGGTGATCACAAACTCGTGTAAGTTTTCTCAAACACTGCAGGATAGTGTAATTATTTTGCATCTTGACATTTCGAAGTTTATCTTTGAGTGTGAGTTTCCTGTGGTCATTTATATTATGGAACAATTATATTAGTACCTTCCACATTGTGAAAAGATTTTATTTCCCATTAATATTTTAGGCAATGAAGTCTCGTACTCCCTCCAATATTATTTTGCTTACCTTGGCTACATGTTTCTTCCATTGGGCTAGGTATTGGGCATGAGATGCTTGTGGTTTTGCAATATTTGTCTTGAAATATTCTAGCAATCCATTTTCATCCAACATCATCTCCATGTGATCCTTCCATGCAATGAAATTAGATTTTACTTCCAAGGCATAATGTAGTCTCAACCCATTGTAGATCATCTTCCCAACTCTAAAGAGATCCTGCTACAATGAATTGCAAATATGACCCTGCCATGAAACAAATTCAAAATTCCTATTTTAATGCGAATCCTTCTCTGATACCATGTAGAAATTGAATTAGTTGTTCAATGAACTGAAGCCTTTGAAAAGGATTTGTTGATAGAAATGAATTTATATGTCCATTCTTGTTCAGTAATCCTAGTCACCTCCAATTGAGCCCAAAAAATTGCTTAGTCCATTTATCTAGTCAATTCATAGAATTTCATATTCCTTGGAGTTAAGTACTCTTTTCGTCAGGAAATTACATAGTGGTAGAAATTTGATGCATATCTTCGGGAGTTCCAAAAGGAATAGTAGGTAAACTTTCTTGAGTATGGCCTTATAAGATTCACACACCTTAAAATTAAATATATGTAATACTCCATGTTAGTGCTCTCATGCTTGAGATATATTCTTTCAACCTTTAATAACTTGATCTTTTACTCTATTTCTACTCCATGATCATCTTTCTACCTTTATTGTTCAAAAAAGTCTTTCACATTTCTCTGAATAACTTGAGAGAATTTTTTTATTGCTGAGTCCACAGAAAGTGGATATTTTATAGTGTCCACAAAAGATGGGACTCTATGTGGTGGCTAACACTAGAGGAACATGAGGAGTTGATAGGGATCTCTCTTTGTGTTCCACTATCCTTTTCAAAGTGTGATCATATTAGAATCTACCTAGGTTAAACACTTTCTTGTTCCTTCTTTTTGTGATTCCCGTATCTATAATTGAAAATTTTCAATCTATGATTATTGGATTTTTCAATTGATCTCTGTCAATTTCCATGGATTTTTTTCTTTGGTGGACACCCCATTATTGTGCATCCTATTATACCATAAAATATTCTTAATATGATTTGGTCTCATCTTATTTTCTCCCCTCTTTTCTTCTTATTTTCTCATTCATTCTTCCCACTCCTCATGTTTTCATATTACCTCTACTTGTGCTCAAGTTCATAGGATATTCAACATACTTCTTGTTGTAGTATTAACATATCCTCTCATGCGACTCTAGCTACTTCCTACTAGGTAGACTAGTTCTAGGCAAGGGCTTCTTTATCAGTTTAGGGTTTATCTTTTTTTCTTGAGAATAATTATAAACTATATTAAAATTCCATGTGATAAATTTAAGGAAATTTTCTATTTCTCTGCCTTGGCCCATATCTCTAATTGGTAGTCGCACATGGATTTTCATACCTTTCAATATTTTTTTACAACATAGTTAGAATCATATTTATGGAACCTTATCTCACAAAAATGGAAGAATGTTAGTGTGTCTAATTATACGATGGATTATTTCATGTCCTTGAACTAATAGGATTCCAAGTGTAATGACATTTGTGACCATAGAGCAAACATTTCCTATGAGGGTGCTCTACCTATCCCTCTACATACTTAATATTCTATTTCCTACAATATCAATAATCCAATCAAAAACTTAGGTATTAGGTGAGAAGGCTTTGTTACTCAAAATATTATAATATGTGTGCCATCCTAATGAAAAAAACAATTTTCAACTATAGACATTACCTACTTGAATCGTTTAGACATACACAGAGTAGGTACATTGAACAATATTTCATATAGTGCGATCAAGAAGTCCCAATAGATATTTTTCTATGACTAGATGTAGTGAGACTACCAGAGTACCTTGTAATATATATGGACAAGATTCTCCTAAATTTTCCACTTCTAACCATTTTCAGAATGCATGTTTGAGATAGACAATATCCAAAAGGTAGGAGGCCTTAAATAATTGGATTTTTTTTCCATCCTTTAGATTTTGAGTTTTTTGATGTTTTACTTTAGTGAGAGAGAGGATATCAACCTAGTTTAAAATGATTCCTTCCATTGTGGTAGACTACATTAATGGAACTTGTCATTGATAGAATTTTTCTACATTAGACCCCACATTCGACATGCATAACATGGAAGCTAAAAACTAAAAGGGATTGTTCATTATATTAGTAGGATAATTTCATTTTACTAGTCTCTAAAGGATCGTTTGTTATTGCACAATGTCTTTAGAACCTCCCTATGTAGGATCTTGATATATGGTAGAAAATCATCATCCAAGTTTGTTTATTCCTTAGGGAGATTGTAATAAATATCAATTTCTAAGGAATTGAATTAGGAGTTAATATTTTTGGGTCTATCCATAGAAATTTCTTGCTAGTATTGACATGTTTCATAATCTACTCAACTACCTTTGCATACAAAATGAGAAGGGAATGGGAAGCCACCTTATGCGTGAAATACTTTGTTACTTCATTTGTGTAATGTAAAGGAGGTTTCCCCTTTGAAGAGGATAAATTTTAAGGCGTTGATATATATTTTCTATCTTTTTGTGAGCTAGTTTCATAACATTTGTATCAGAGCATTGAATTCTAGGGTTTTGCTGCTCCAAACAGGTCATCATGGAATTTGCACTATAAAGTTTTTTTCTACGATGTTTCAGATGCTAAAAATAAACCCATTTAGGATGAAATTGTTATGAACCTCGGGTCTGAATTTCAGATCGTTCTGTGCTATATTTGCGGAGATATGATCTGAGGAAGTTGGCCTTGTTGCAGACTCCCAAATTTCATTCCAAATAGGTGACTTGGGGAAAATAGTCATAACTTGAGTTTTGAGCATCAGATTGAAATTTCCTAAGAAGTTACAAAAAGAGGATGGACTATATTTTCCCGTGTATAATTTTTAGATTCAAAGGTCAAAACAGTGACACGTGGCACTTCATACAAGTTAGGTCTTCTTAAAAGGTATATAATCAGGTAATCTTGGGAGATTGTGAATAAATCTTTCTTAGAGAATCCAATTTTGATCAGACTAGTGGCATTGGTAAGAGGACATAGAATGCTACTGCAGGTTGACATTTTAGAGTTGTAAGAGTCGAAATTACAGAGTTATAGTTGTTTCAAGATTGAACTCCTAAAATCAAGAAAAGGCGATATGATGAAGTTTGATGGCAAGGATCTGGTAAATTGGATACTTCAAATGGAGCAATATCTTGATCTACGGTGTACCATTGTTACAAAAGGTATGTGATGCACCTTCATATTTAGAACCGGGTCAATTTTTATGGTATAAACGGCTTTGTTGTCATAAACAACTTGTAACGTGGTTAATTTTCATGGAGGGAATGATAGCACATTATGAGGATACAAAGAAAAACACCTTATTTAGCCAAATGATAAATATCAAACAAAAGTGTTCAATGGTAGAGCACATTGAGGACTTTCAAAAATTGAATATAAGGATAGATGATATTCTATAGAAGCAAAGTATTGATGTCATCATAGGGTCCTTAAAGGATAACATTCAACATGAGGTTCGTTTTTGGGAACCTGATTCATTGGAGGAGGCATTCGAGTTGGCAAAAATAATTGAAAGCGAAATTATGGCAACAAGGAAGTCTACCCCTCACAACTATAAATGTGGAAGTGTTGTTTCTCCTAACCTTCCACAACCTACCAGGGTTACACCACAACAATTGGAAGAAAAAAGAGAAAAAGGGCTTTTATATAATTGTGATAACAAATACATTAAAGGTTATAAGTGTGCTGAGAAGAAATTATTTTACATTGACTGTGTAAAGGAGGAAGAAAAGGATCAAGAAATGTTAAAAGAAGAGTATATACACCAGGAACCAACCCTAGAGAAAGAAGAAATGAATCTGACCATATCTTGTAAAGCATTGGAAAGAATTACCACTTCTAAAACTCGCAAGATAGAAGGACATATAAAAACGAATAAGGTAAGAGTGTTGATTGATTCAGGCAGTACCCATAATTTTATTGATTGTAAGATAGCCAAGGAATTGAACTACTTCCCATATCCAACACTGGAGTGTCAAGTGATGGTTGCAAGTGGAGGAACCATAAATTTCTTTAGAAAATTCCATAATATCAAGTTATCCATGGGAGAATATGTGCTAAATATCCCAATGCTTTCCATTCCAATCGGTGGTGCTGATGTTTTACTAGGAGTCTAATGGCTACAATATTTGGGTACAATAGCTTTTAATTTTCAAGAACTTTTCTTGAAATTTTTTTGGGAAGGAAAGGAAGTTGAATTGAGGGGTATTGAAGGAAAACTTGGAATGATAATCAACTCTAACATCATGACAAAGCTTCTAAATAAAGAACAATGGGTGTAATTGCAAAATTATGTTCCCTAGAGGATCCCACATTGAAATCATGTATTTCTCCAAATCTCCAAAATATTTTGGACAATTATTCCAAGGTATTTAAGACTCTCAAGGGAATCCCACCTATTCGATATCATGATCATGCGATTCGTTTGGTTCCACGAAGTGTTCCTCCAAGCATCAGGTGTTACATATATCCATATGCCCAAAGGAGTGGGAACTCATTCAAAAGTTGTAGAAGATCCCAATTCAAACAGTATTGCGAGAACCTAAAAAGGAAGGAAAAATCATATTGGAACTTGAAGCAGTCATAGAAATGAGAAATCAAAAGCTACGTAACAGATCAATTTCAGAGTATCTCATCAAGTGGAAAAACTGACTCGGTGAAGATTCCACATGGGAGGAGAAGAATTTATATGGAAGTACCAAGAACTACTCAAGCATTGAGGGCAACACTTTTTGAAGGAAAGGGGCATGTTAGGCCCCTATACTATTAGTGTAACCCCTTATTGTTATTAGTACCACCCCCTTATTATATTGTTGTACCCATGTAGTCCCCATATTGTTACTATTTTGCCCCATAGAATCCCACTATTGTTATTATTATGCCCTTACATTATTATTGTTATGTCGGCTTTGATTATGTTATTACCCCTTAGACTCCTATATATAGAAAGGAGGTTCCATCATTTGTATCGTCCAAGAATTATTCATTTGTGTAATGTAAATGAGGGTTCCCCCTCGAAGAGGCTGAATTATAAGGCATTGATATATCTTTTCTATCTTTTTGTGAGCTGGTTTCATAACATACTTTCTCAAATCCCTATACATTTCTGAGTTTGGGTCATCTGGTTAAAATTTTGTTCCTTGGAATAGATAGTACAATTTTGGACATTAATATGTTGTATATTTATCAATGAATCATGAATATTCCCTTAGCTCAAGACTAAGTGACCTAGGGGATCACTCTTTATTTTAGACCTCGACCACTAGGGATTTGTAGGCCCTTTTTCTTGACACTTATAAAATTTATTTCAATAATTAATCTAGATTAGATCATTATAATTTTTTTCTACCATCTCGATGATTTTAGAGTGGAAAAGGTGGAGGAATTAGCTCTGAGGACGACTTATACTGAGGAGACCTAGTTTGGCAATTTGGGTTTTGAAACCTTACGCAATGATTTGGAGGCATCAAATCACTTTTTTCGGGGTAAAATTTTGTTGATGTAGTTACACACTTTTTATTTCCTATTATAAACATATAGACCTTTCCAATGGTAAAAGAATTGTTTCAATCGAGGTATTTATATGAAAGTTATCCCACTTAGAAGTTGACCTTCCTATCTCAACCACCATAATTCAAGAGTATGCCATGTCAACCCCCATTATTCATGAAAAATGGGCTATCAATGTCACTATTATGTAAACTAATCTAGAAGAGTCTATCTAGTAAGTTTGGTTAAGAGGTGAGGTAGTCAAACCTAACCATTAGTAGGTTGTCAGGTTGTGTTATACCAAGGAAACAAGAAGGAATAGGGGTTCCATTATATTGAGTGCATTAGCACCATAGATGAAAAAAATAGCCAAGAGGAATAGGAGGTGGAGCACATTGAGAGGATTGATGTCGAGTAGCAACCCATGGGCCATAAGCCATACTTCTTTTCACTCGTGACCATATTTCAATTAAGAGAAATAGAGTGGAGAGACATCACCTTACAATTGTTTTTTTCTCCCAAAAGGGTTTCTAGGTGATATGATGTGTCAAATGTGTGTGTGGATTTTTATTTTGTTATTCTCAATTTTATGCATAATTTTAAATTTTCATACATGCATTATTAACAGTAAATCTATAGATCCAAAAATCTAATAGAATTGTAATAATGTAGAATTTCGCATTTTAAATATAATTTTATTACATCTGTTGTGACAAATTATGTAGTGCAATATCCATGATAATTTACAGGTCATATTAATATCAAAGAAAGTTTCTTTGGGTGTCTTTTAGAGATTTGGAGGGCATCTAGATCGGCTGTGCCAAAATTCATAAAACCTTAATCATGGTCGAATAATCTATGGATAACCCTTGCAATCCTAGAGAGGAAAGGTTTTCATGATTGGAACAAAAAGTTATTGATATAAATCATAATGTAAATCTCCTCATGGTGGCCCTTAGTAATAATCTTGGTATATTTGGAGAGGATGGGAATTCAAATGTAGAGGACAAATCAAAAGGAAAATCTAGAAATCGAGAAAAATGGAAAACCAACTAAAGAAAAAACCTGGGGAAAGTCAACCAAGTTCGAGTGTCGTGAATCAATCACAAGCTCTATTTAAAATGGAAGCAAAGGTAGATATCAAGTCTTACAATGGAGATATTGACTCTTTGAAGCTAAATCATTGGTTACAACAACTAGGAACATATTCCAGTGTCCACCAAATTGAGGAAGAACAAAAGAATTCATTTGTGTAAGCTAAAATTAGAATACCATGCCCTAACATGGTGGGAAAGACACATGTAAACACAAAGGGTGGAGGGAGATACACAAGTGAATAATTTGGAGGAGTTGAAAACCTTCATTAACTCACATTTTTATGATATTGGGTATGTAGAGGACCAGTGGATATAGTGCCATTACTTCAGGAAAAAGCTAGGGAAAAGTGTGTAGGAGTATACCATAGAATTCAAAAAGATGTCCATAATGTTAGGTATCTCCCAGAAGAACCCAGATGTACACCTCAAGTATTTCTGGGATCTACATCACCATATATAAGAGAAAGTGATGTTTTCCAAGCCCGAATTGGTGGATGAGGCTTGTGTATAGGAATGATACCTTGAGAGCATAGGCCTAAAGAAACCACAATCAAGTGGATCAAAGAAGAAGGAACAAAAACATGCTTCTTATGAGGGGAAGAAGAAACATAATGGGGGAGAAGATAAATATATGACAGCCAAAACACATCATTGCAAAAATCCTAAGAAATGCTGGAACAAGTAGAACATTGATGACTACTAGAAACGAGGTTAAATGTTCATGTAATAAAGTTAATAAAGGCAAAAAAAGATCAAGGTCATGGGACATGTATTCGATGTTGAATTTTGGGAAAAACATCCTAGTGGGTGTTGATTTCAGCTTATTATGACTAAGGAAATTGACAAAGGCATTGGAAAAAGAATGTAAAAGGTAAAAACACATTAGTTGGTATTCTATTTATGAAAATAAAGGAAAATAGGAGAAAAGGGAGTTGAAAGGTCACAAGTTCGCATGAACAGGAAATTGAAGAAAAATAGAGGGAAAATGAAGAAAATAGAGGCCTTAATGATAAAAAGGCTTATGATAAGTTCAAAACTTTTGTTAGTGGATCCTTTTGCAGTTTGACTGTGGAGTTAGTTAGAGAGCGGAGAAGAGCACCAAGAGAAGAAAGAGAGAAAGAAAGAAAAGGAAGGACAAGGAAAGAAAAGGAAAGCAAGGAAGGAGAAGGAAAGAAAAGGACAAGCAAGGAAGGACAATGAAAGCAAAGGGAAAGCAAGGAAGTAATGGATCAAGTAGCTTCAATAAGAGAACTTGTAGGTAATGGGATGCATGTGTGATTTCCTAGCTGAAACGTGAATTCACAATGCATGCATTTTTGTATTTGGTTCATTCATTGTCATTGGCATGGGTTTCTCATGGTTTGACAATGGTTTCAACCTTTCCTTGCAATTTATAAATAGCCATGGTTTGATGGGATTCATTCTTGTTTGAGCTTCAGATTTTCGGAAGGTTTTGGATCTAGGTGAGGCAGTCTCAGGAAAATCCCAAGAGTTGGGAGTGGATATGGTTTTCTCCATAAAGTCCTCAGTAGGTGGGTGGAGATATCAAAATTCCTTAAAGGATTGTAAAGGAATTCTCAAACATCCAAGCTTGGTTTGGTTTTGTGATCTCGATATTGGTTTAGGTGAGAATGCACTAGTGTGAGGGTGGATGTGGTTTAACCTATGGATTCCCTTGGTTTCTCATATCTTGGTTTATTCCATGAGATCTCACATTCATGATTGGAATATAGCACAGAGGTGATTGGATGAAAAAAAGATTTTGTTCAACCCAATCTATGGTCGAGTGGTATGTGGAAGTCCCTCACTTGGTTAAATTTTGCAGTTGTTAATAAGAGATCCTTTCCTATCATATTTATGACTAAATGTTATTTCTATGATGTAGCCTTAATGGTTGTTCTTTCATTATTATTATTCTAGTTAAATGCTAGTTATAAGCATGGTTTTATGACAGATTCTATGGCTCTTATCATGTTTTTATTTCTAAATGAATGGTTATGGAATGCATGAACTAATAGATGTGGTTGTAGCTATTTTTAAAGGGAATCAAACCTTCTTGATGGTTCTTAGATAAGTAAGAGGCCCCCATGTTCATATATGCATTCATGACGTGTATATTTCATGTTCACTATATGTTTGTGGAAATGACTGTCATGGTTAGGCCTGGCTAAGTCAAGTTCTTGACTAAGTTTTTAATAAATGGCTTTGTATTGATGTTATACATCATTCTATAAAGTCTCATTAAGTTTTGGGTAGTGGTTGGGAGTCCAACCCTAAAAAGGTTGCTCATAATCTAGGGTTGCATGCTAAAAAATGGGAAATCTTGACTGCAATCACTAGGAGGTAGGGTTATCCATGCGACTAGAGAGTCACAACCACTAGATTTCCTTCTTATGAAAATGATTGGGAGTCTAGGTTAGTAAAAATAAAATTTCACCCAGGGTTTGGCTACTTGAAGTGGTTGTTTAGCTCATGGGGGTCTTGTAGCTCCTTAGGAAGGTCTCATTTTCTATGTCATTTTCCATCCCTCATTTTCCATGTTTGTTATGTAAAAAAAGAGATTTTCTTGAATTGCCTCTCTCAACCTAGTATGAAAGAATTAGATTAAAAATTATTCATATGGTTATAGCCAAGAGTTGAAATTGGGTCATGAGTGTCACCTTTATCAATGCACAATTTAGGAAGTTTTAATCGAATGGAAGAATAAACAGCTTAGGGATGTTTTGTAAGGGTGAATTTCATTCTATAGAAATTTTACATTTGAGGCCTTGAGTACAAAACTATTACTAATGTGGGAGGGCATGTATGTTCTTAATTGGTAGGAATTAGTTACAAGTAGATAGAAGAATTGTAAAGGATTTCCTGTAGGATTATTGTAATTGAGTTTTACCTTATTGGTGACTTCCCCTTGAAAGAAGAAAGTGAATAGCGTGATCTTAATAATAAAAGTATTATACTTTGGATATTTTTAACATTGTACTCATAACCATTTTCTATGGAATATCCAACTATATTTTTAATTCTATTATTATTATTTCTATTCAGTGTTTTAGAATATATGATTGATTATGTGTTCAATACTAAGTTATTCAATATCTACAATTATAAATATATAATAAATTTGCATGGTCTAATAAATTTGTTGAAATCCAATTAAATGAATTGTATTCATGGAATCCTCAATACTTCCATACATTATGTGACATACGAAATCCTCATACACAAAGAAATAGTAAATATTTTTTTAACACAATCGGGTATTGGATTTTCTATTCAAAAAAGAGAAGGGAGCTAGCTCCCAATACAGAGACGTTTTGGAGATGTCCAAGCTGAGAGGAAGACCAACATAGAGGCACCATCACATCTATTTGAGCTCCTAATATCAAAATATCCTAGATTTCCTACTGCTGAATATTTGTAGATTCTTACAAACTGCAACAAGAATACTTGAAATTTACAATTCATAGTAACTGATTACAGGATGAAACTTATGTTCTTGTAACTAGAACAAGAAGAAAACTTTTTAAATTCCTATTTTTGATTAACAGACAACTCATATTTTGGCTTTTTGTTGCTGCCTTGATCCCCAAAAACTAAGTTTTCTCTAGCTTGGTTGGTTAAGATGTCTTTCAAAAATGTGGTTGAGTTTTCAAGGCATGCACATTTGTTAGTTAGAGCTTCAATTTGCGAGTTATAACTTGCCATCCTTCCCATTAGATATGAATGATCTAGTTTTGTCTTGTGCTTAAGTTCTCAGACTAGCTCTCTTAGCTAATTGACCATAAAATTCTTCGTCCTATAATAAACACACCTTTCATTCTTTGAAACCTGATCTAGATGATCCATGATCTTAGAGTCCCCGAGGTTTTCCTTTGTGCTAGACTGGTCAAAGAAGAGAGGATAACTGGTCCTCTATCAAAAGATACTTGATGCCACAGTTAAGCGCAGATAAATATGAATCTCTTGGGTGGAGGTTGTCCACAAAGTCACTAGAATGAACATAGAGTTAGTAAGGCCATGAAAAGAAAGGGGATGAGAAGAGAATATGAAAAGAGGCCTGGGAAAAGCTAATTGAGCAGTCAACAATCGAGAGATGAGGGAACAAGGAGGGGAGGCATTGAATCATAGGGAGGGGCTGTGAGGCTAAGAGAGGTGGAGTGGGGGTGGGAGAGGAGCAAAGACGGGAGGAGGAAATAAAAAGGAGAGGGAGGGATGCATCGAGTAGAAGAAGAATAGGGAAAAATCATAGTAGGAGAGAGGACTTCTATCAGACAAAGAGATTGAAGTTGGGAAGAGGCAATGATTAAGGGAGATATGAGAGAGAAAATGCATCAAATATGATAAGAGAGGTGAGGATTTTAAAGAAGGTTTATCAATAATGTGAGGTGACAATGGTTTGTTAGAGAGGAGGAAAGGATGGTTATGTTATTAGAAGGAAATTATATCATTTTCAATTTTAATTTCTCACGGGGGACAAAATATAGCCTTATTTGCATGAGAGTCTACATTTTTTTTTATTTTCCCTTAATATTTGCATAAAAGTGACTTGTCCCAAATATTTTAAATGATGTGTGATCCTAGTTTTAATTTGCGCCAACACTGCATTTTTCAAATTGTGCTTATTGATCATTGCTTGGATCAGGATGAAGGAATCTCGTAGGATAATTGGATTCATAATATTTTTTTGTTTTGTGTTGTTTTCTCCCAAAAGGATTCCATAAGCCTCTTCCTTTGTTGTTTGAAGTCTTTCCCAATCCTTATTAAAAAGTAATGGAATTATTCATCTCTTGATCAATAAGGATGCATCCTTCCCCTACAAGCCCCAGTTTTGACTTTGATGCGCATTGAAAGAAAATGCATGGCCTGGTTAGAGCGTTTACCCATTGAATGAATTCCTCCTATTTTAGTTGAACTTTCCAGTTCTTATTGACTTATTTTCTTTTAGAAAAGGTTCACAAATTTGACCTATTCTTTGCGAAGCTAATCCATATTCTTTCTTGCTACTAAAGTTGGTTGAGATCTATTATTTTTTCTCTTTTTTCTGATAGAACTTCTATGGCTAGTGCCCAAGCTTTTGAGAGCACCTCGCCTACTTTGGGCTTGTAGTTCTTCAATATTTGTTTGTTTCTTGCCAACCATATCTGCCAGGAAAGGAATGAGGGAAGGCTTGTCCAATATCTTTTGATGGTTTTCTATTTTTTAGAGAATAAGGATAGTCTTTTTTCCATGATACATAAAACGCAGGGAATGGTCAAGTTAGATTCACTTCTAATTCCAATGGTCTTACAGGTTGGCTCCAACATTCAATTGAGAAAGTATAGTTAGGGAAAATATGATGTATTATTTCTTCTTCCATGAGACAAATGGGGCACCGAGAGGGTCCTGAGAATCCTTTTTTCTCAAGGTTATCAGATGTGAGGATTTTCCATTTCGAAAGAGTCTAAATGAACATTTTGATTTCTGGGAGGCTTTCAGTTTTCCAAATCGATTGCCAAGGAGGCCATCCTTGACTCCCTTATTGTTCTTGGGAGTTTCAAGTAGCACGATTTCACTATGTATTATCTTCTAGAGGGGTCCCATATGATATAATCATGGGTTTCTTAATTGATTTACGTTGCTCCTTTGAGAGGAGAGATGGAGTCCGATTGTTTCTTGAGGTTTTGAGGTAGATCAATTTTCCTCCACTCTTTCCAAGTGTTGTAATGTTGATCCCATTGTGAAATTGAATCCAAAGCATGAAATCCTTTTTAGCTTAATATATTTTTAATATTTGTACTTCTAGATGGGTGGAGAGAGGATAATTTCCCATTATACCTTCTTCCCATATATTAATCTCTCTATCATTTCTCAGTGATCTAGATATATTCTCTTGATGTAACAAAGAACCTTTTTTATTAGATTCCACATTTTGGTGCAAGGCATAGTCATAGTTTTCCTTGTGAGAAAAGAAAAGCGAGAGTGGCTCATATATTTGGCTTCTAGTACCTACTTCCACCAACAATTATCCCCAACAATGAATCTTCAGGATATCTTAGCTCCTAGGGCCAAGTTCATCAATCCCAAAATTCTAATTGAGATTCCTCCTTTGGCGATGGTGAATTTACGTGTTCCCATTTTATGAAATTGGTTTTTTCTGTTTTGTTTCTAATTTCCCTCGCTACAAGAGGAAGCTCGTTACGATTAGTTCAACTTGCTTGTGTATACTCTCCAGAGATAAAATTATTGCGAATTGGTAGATGGGAAGAGGTGACATAATGAACTTGATTAGAGTTATTCTTCCAGCTAGTTAATAAAAATAATTCCCCAAGTTTGCATTTTCTTTTTCATTTTCATGATGTATTTGTTCCACGATTCTTCTTTCATATTTTTTTTTGTTATCAGTAGTCCCAAATATAGAAAGTGGTTCCATTTGGCATGAAAGGGGATCTCAAGAATTTGTAAAATTATTTGGAGGGTGTAGGGAGGAGCATTCCAATCATAATTTCTTCTCTTTTTTATTATTGAGTAGGCATCCTGATACTTCCGTAGTTCTGTCCCGAACTTTTTTGAATGTTCTAATTGATATGCGAGAGGCTCCTCCCATTAAAACATTATCATCTGCAAAAAGGGAGTGATTTATACTTTTGATTCGAGAAATGGTTGATAGGCCTATTAGGGTATGATTTGTTCTATAGTGTTGAATATTTTTGCTCTATGAGTCAGGCGTTATTATGTAGAGGAAGAGGGACAAGGGGAAACCTTGTCATAAATCTTAAGATCTTTGAAATTACTCACTCAGTCTGCCATTAATGAGAGGAGTTATCCATGGACCCACAATGCATGCACTTACTATTTCTATCAACTCATTAGAGAAGCCAAATGACTTGAGAACAACTGATAGAAAATAAAAATTGACTCTATCAAAAGAATTAGCCATATCAAGTTTTAGAATGAAGCCCTGCTCATTTCTTGAGAGACTAGAATGCAATGCTTCTTGGATGATCATGATATTTTCCACAATCTGTTTGTTGGGAACAAACCCACCTTAATTTTCTAAAATTAAATTGGGTAGGAGAGGTTTTAGGCAGTTGGCAAGGATTTTGGTGATGATTTTATATGATGAGTTGCATGATGAGATACATCAAAATCATTTGAAATATGAGGGTTTGGCTTCATTTGGGGCGCGATCTAGAAAGATTGAATGTGTGAAACATCCGAGCTTTGTTTTTTGGAAGACATTTCTAATCATTTTAGTGAGGTATTTTTTTATGATGCTCCAGTTGAAGCAATAGAAAGCTATTGAAAAGCCATCTGGACTAGGAGCTTTGTCAGGTTGAAGGCTCCACACAACTTCTTGTATTTCATGTTCTTCAACCTCTTTCAAAAGTTCTAAATTTTCTTCTTCAATTATCCTTTTTGGGATATGCTTAGTGAAGCTCTCAAACTATGGAATTAATGGCTTAGTTATTAATGTCTTTAAAGTCATTGTGTGCTTGTTTTGTGAGTTCCTCTTGCACTTTTATCTCTTTATCTCCTTCGCCTTTTATTGTACCTATTTGGTTTATAATTCTTCTCATCTTTGTTGTGTTCTGGAAGAGTGAAGTATTTTTGTCCCCATCCTCAATCCAAAGGTTTCTATACTTAATCCTCCATTCTTCTTCCTATTTTCTATTACTTCTATATATTTCCCAATATAATTCTTTTTCCTTTAGTTAATTTTTTTTTGTGTCCTCCATGCGTTTTATTTTTTCCTGCATTGCTTCCCTTTCTTTTTACAATTTTTTGTTTCTTTTCTGTGGTTCCTTGTGCTTATTCTTTACCCAATCTCTTAGACCATTTTCTACTGAGTTTAATTTAGTTTCCCATACGTAACTTGGTGAGCAAAAGACATTTTTTGCCCACTTTTCTACTATAATTTGCTTCATGTCTTCATTGATGTTCCAAGAGGGACAATATCGAAATGCGAGGGGGGAAAATTTTTTATTGTCCCAAAACTTATTGCAATGGGCTTGTCATCAGATGTTTTAGAGTGGATAATTCTCTAACATACAGAGCTAAATTTTGCTATTATACTATCTTGGATTAAGATCCTATGAAGTCTCTCTTTAATATTTCCTTTCATAATCCATTTATTACTCCATGTGTATTTCCCATTCCTTGGAGGAATGTCCATTAGGCCGACACATTCTATAATAATTTCAAGTGCATCTCGAGATGGATCAACATGGAAAGTGCCTCCAAATTTGTCCTTAGTGTCCAAAACAAAGTTTTAATTACTTCCTCTTATTATTCTTTTGTTTTGGTTTTGAGGTAGATTTGCTTTGAGGGAATTCCAGCATGCCTCTTTATCTCTATAATGGTTTTGAGCATAAATATTGTAAAGACAAAATTGAAAATGTGATGTTCTATTTTTCAATTCTGTTTTCATCCAATGTTGCTGTATTTGCTGGTTTTGCAGTTCCCATATGTCCTTTTTCCATATTGTACAAATTCCTCCCAAAGATCCAGTTGCTTGGAGGACTGTGCCATCATAATTACTTAGCTTTTGTATTATTTTTCCCATTTATTGTTTAGTAATTTTGGTCTCTTGAATCATGAAGATATTAGGTTTTTCCATTGTTAAGATGTATTTTCTTGAATTAAATTTCAAAGGATGTCTCAATCCTCTACAATTCCAGGAGACTAGATTCATTACTTTCTTTCATTTGATGCAGAGGGACCTTTCCCTTGCTTAGGATGATGGTTTCTTTCCTTGCTTCCAGTACTTTTTTTAAGGAAAGATTCCATTGGTTGTTGAGTACCTATTTCCATTTCCTTAGGAGTTGCTACATTCCTAATTTACTTTTTGGGCTTTCTTCCTTGTTTCTTCTGGTTATCTGAAGAGAGCAAAGAGTCTTTGGATAGATTTATTTTGAGGATTATATCAAAAGAAGGAGGAGGAGGGTTGAGGGGAAAGGTCGGGGGAGGGGAGTGGGATAAGAGAGGGAGGGAGGGGGCCAAGGGGGAAGCAGGGAGGGGGGAGGGGGGAGGGGATGAAGAAGAAAAAACATGATCAACAAGAGGAGGATCGAGAGAGGAGTCGAGGGTTCCAAATGGGTTGGAGTCAAGGAGGGGATTATAATATATGGGTTACTAAGATGGGGGATTGATAATGGAAGGAGAAGATGGGGATGGGACTTAATTAGAAGTGAGTTTGTTTTCTATCTTATTTTTTTAACTCGTTCCCATTTTGTTTCCTACACTTATACTTCTTCATATTCTTTCTCTTTTGGACATCTATTAGAAAAATGATAGTATTCATGACATACCTTACATTTAAATATGATTTTCTTGTAGTATAGTTTCTCAATATGAATACATATATCCACCTTTATATTTATTTATTTCGGGAGTCCTTTGCTTAAATCAACTTTAATGAAGATTCTTGCATAAGCATGCATATTGTCCTTAGGTTCCCTTCTTTCTATGTATTTTCCCACTACATTTCCTATATCTTTTACTGACTCATCTTCCCAGAATTGGAGAGGGAGGTTGGGAAGGCACACCCAAACTAGAACATCACTTGGGATATCCAGCTCAGGATCAAAATATGGCATCCATATGTTTAAACAAAGTCCTCTTATATCCATGAAATAGGGCTCATTCCTGAAGATAAGATGTATTTCCTCTTTAGTCTCAAAATGAGAAGTGAAGTATCCTCTGCCACATATACGAATGAAAATCTTCCCATGGGTTGAATGTGACAAGTTCATTTCAACCCATTTTTGCACTGATTTCGAAGAAGGCCACATGACTGTGAACTTTCCCACCAATCCTCTTTTTGATAAATATAGCGTTGTTCTACGGGGCAAAGAAGGTGGTAAAATAATTTCTAGAATGTCCTCGCATTTTTTGACAAACTTAGAGATAGAGGGTCTAGATAGAGGAGGTCATAGTGAAGAGATCAAACTTGCAAAGGTTGTTGCAAACTCTTTTGGATGATGATGACTCAGAGGTAACAATTTTGGAGGAGGAACCCCTTCTCGAGGAGGCTTTAGAGGGGCCATAGCAGTGGCGAAAGGCCAAGGCTGCGAGAAGGAAGGTCAAGTGTAGGTAGCCAATGCGTGATTGAAAGAAACTCTATTTACTATGATTGGCATACAACTGATTCTCTCTTAAGAAATAGTAAATATTAACATATTAAGAAACCATTACCTTTTCTAATCATAGACTTTTAACTTTAAATGTATGTTTTGTCATGCACAAAAGTCCCATAGAAGATAATTTTGGTAGCCCAAATTACATGATCTTTCACAAAAACAACGTTTATATTATTTAATCGTTTAAATAATGACTCAAATATCCTATCAAAATAAAGACAATATTGAAGACCTATAGCATTATCTTTTGAAGGCCCTCTCAACTTCCACTAACAAGTTTTGTATTGGGATGTTCTATAGCAAAGGGAATATAATAACTAAGTTTTTTTGGTAAAGATTGTGATTGCTACAAAATCCATTAGAAATCCTTTGGACATGTCCTTAAAATATGAAAATATAAATAGGTATAAAACCCTAAATGAAAAATGGTATTATATAACTAAAAAAGCTAGAAGATATTTCACATATCCCTAAGTTAGATAATAAGAAATTTTGTAGCTAAACTCTAACTTGTAAAACATTATAAAACTATATTATTTCTTTAAGTGACTAGAATTTGTACCTTAAAAGTATTTATGGATTCCCTAAAATCATGGACAACATTCAAACCCTTTTATAAATAGGAGGAAGTTTTTCTTTTGAAGAAATAGAATTTTGGGTTGAGCTACTCTCAAAGGGAAAGGTAAGGATATCAAAGCCTAGCAGATAGAAATTTTTAGAAGTGGAAGGCCTGTTCTCATCTGTCACATGCACAAGCTCTTATGTTTGGAAATCAATCATTGTTTTCCTAGACCTTTAATTTGAAGCCTCATTCCTCATATTTTTAAAGGAAAGGATAAAACCAATCCATAAAATTATAATATCATTATTACTATCCCTTTTCCAGGTAATATGAATTAATTTAAATAGAAGATTATTGTATAATTACAAAGTTACCAAAAAGGAGCTAAAGTCCAAGGTAGATTTTGGATGTATCATTCAACTATGGACAACCTTGTTCTAGTTAGGATAATATTTGAAGAGTATTACAATAATAAGATGAATACCTTGTGTTGTTTCATTGGTTTTAGAACAATACTTGACATAATGTTAACACAGAGCCTTTGGAAAAAATTATACAAGCTTTTGAGGGTTGTTACATTAAGGTTATATGGGAATATTATTTATAGGTTTAGTGACACTAAGATATGGTCCCAATAAATTATTGTTAAAATGGGAGTTAAGGGTTTATCATACTTCTACAATATTTGGCATACACATCGACATGTAAGAGATGTGTTTGAAAAAATTAGGTTGTGTCATCACAAATCTAGCTTGTACAATCATCTTCTTCTTTATGCTAATGATATTGTCCTTATGGAAATGAGTGCCTATGACCTTGATAAGTTACCAAAACTTCTCAAGGAATTTTACACTTATATGGATTTGATTATTTCGCTATCAAAAGAATTTTTTCTATAAATCCAAGAAGAACTCTTACACTAATTACATGTATGACAAAAGCAACTTGTAGGAATTGAATTCATACAAATATCACATAATACATTTTTATTACAAGTTTAACTCAAAATATAGCATATAGAAATGATAATTGGAGGGTATAAAGTTGATTACAGTACCATAAATAATTTAGTTGTCCTATGGATTTGAGATAAAAATAAATTCAAGTTGGAGAATATCATCACTCATGTTAACTTATATGATTGTTAATTTTGTGGTTGCATTGTCCATATCCTGTAAGGAAACAAGTTTCCTACAATTTCTTAAAACTTTAGATGAAACCACATATAGCTCAATGAGGGTTGAAAAAAAGATGCCAAGGCTAGGCTAAATCATTGGGGAATCAAAGGAAGAAGTCACTTTAAAAAATAACAATAGTATTCAAAATATTATTACATATAAACTAAGGGATTATTGTGGTGTGATAAAGAAATATAAAATGAGAGAAAATTAAAATAGTATACCTTGTGTTCATCAATTCTGATCTAGAAAAACAAAAATATCTTTATTTTTACTAGCCTAAAGAAGAAAACCATTAGTGTTAGAATAACAAGAATGAATTCTCTTGGAATATTCTATGTAACCTAGAAATAATTCCAAATTTCAAAATATTTTTTTTATTATAATACCAACCCTATGATTTAAAAATGTTTCCTTAAACACATATATAAAATTGTAAAACAAATTAAGAAATCCATTACATTTGTTAAGATTAAAATGTTTATATAAAAAAACTTTAATAGTAGCCATCTTTATATATATATCTATATATATATATATATATATATATATATATATATATATATAGATATATATATATAGTATATATATATATATATATTATTTTTTAATTTATTTTTATTGGAATATATAAAAGGATTTAATATACTCCTAATTTTATTCATGTAACACATTGAAATATTACTTGAAAAATTATTGTTTGTTAAATAAAGTATTGATACTAATCATAGTCCCTAAGAAGTAACTGTATTAATATAGAATATAGTTCTATAATATGGTCTAAGATTTCTTTTTCTTGGTTTAATTTTCATTTTCTTTGGATGTAAATATAGGTTAACAACTCAAAACCTTGATAGATTAATGGCCTGAATTCCAGAGGAAACGTTTGCTCTCTTCCATGTCACCTATGGATTATTCCAAATTACATGATTTTCCTTAGACTAATGCAACCATATATATTATAAATGACTAGAAAATTCCAATAGGTATTAATTCATGATAAAAAGCAAAACACTTTGTTTATGATATATCTCCCATTGCTAAAATTTGAAAAATCATAAAAATTAATAAATTATATTTTATTTTAAATTATTATTAATATTTTTTTATGTTGACAGAAAAATCTAGATCTACCACTGACCTCTTCGAGCCAACCTATGTTGTTACCACCATGATCAATGACTATCTCTCTTATGGTCTTGTGCAAACAACAATTAAGGGATTTGCTTCAAATCTCTTGGATTTATTAGTATTCATGATTCCATTCTCTAGTGGTACTTTTTGTATTTAGGTAAAAGCATTCGATCTAGTATCAACATTCACTACTAGCATGCAAGATTGAACATGAATCCCTTCCATTTTTGTGCAGCTCCTTCATGATGATAGAAAAATTCAAGAAGGAAATTTACTCATAGATTATGAAAAAACTAATAATGCTACAAGATCCCTCATTTCAAGATTAAATTGTGGGGCCAAAGGTCAGGGTTCACTCCCTACTTCTCAGGCTATGTCCTTTAAGTATGTCTTAAAGAGCTCTCGGAGCCATCCTTCATCATGGTTCAGGCTAAAGATATTCCAACTATCAAATTGGATCACCCACAATATGAAATTTCTTGTAGCGATTATTT
The DNA here is from genome assembly GCA_000404065.3 of Pinus taeda. Classification (NCBI taxonomy): domain Eukaryota; kingdom Viridiplantae; phylum Streptophyta; class Pinopsida; order Pinales; family Pinaceae; genus Pinus; species Pinus taeda. The sequence continues at coordinate 707,912 of APFE030378347.1, read as the reverse complement.
ATAGACTTGCCTTATTTTTCATTTTAATGGATCTTGGCCTTTAACTTCTACATTTTGGGAACGAGTGCGTCAGGCCTGGACCCCAAATGTAGATTTATTTTTTTTCCTGAAATGTTTTTTTGTGGTACACTTTAAAGATCATCAAGATTCTCATAGGGTTGTAGGACAGATTCCCTAGTATTGGGTGAAATTCAAGATCTCCATGAAGCCTTGGTGTATTAGTTTTAACCCTCTTACTATGTCATCTCTGCTGGCTCAAATTTGGGGTTAGAATTTTGAATATGCCTCTTCATATGTTTCATCTAAACATCTTAGTTGATCTTGAAAAATCACTTTTCCATCAGGGAAAATTTTACAGATGGAATTTTATCTTAATGTTTAGAAACCTTGGTGAATATTGCTAGTCCCTAGTATGAAAACTATAAAATGCTTGACAATATTTAAAAAAAAAAGTCAAATTTCCCTTGATTTTGTATTAGTCTCTATAAAATTTTAGTTAATTTAAAATATTTTTATAACATAATATTTGGGCGAACCATTTTTAGAAAAAAATGGAAATTAGTGAATCTTTTTTTCAAAAAAGCATGGAGAATTAGCCCACCTATGAATATTAACCCCTAATATTTTCATTCTTTTCCATTTCATCAAGGTAGAAATAAACCGACTCAAGAAATGAATTGTAGAATTTGTTCACATATGTGTTGATATAGGCCTTACTTGAGCGCTACTAGATAAAATCTTGCTCAATTGGAGTAGAATTATTTTTTGCATCAAGTTGACTTTGAAAATATAACTTCCTGCTATAGTATTTTCCAATAGCACGATGATATTCAGAATGTATACCCTTTTTCTCAATGACACTCCCCTCCTCTGAATGCTAACGATAAGTCTTAAGGATGGCAAGATCCTAGGTTTTCAATAACATCTAAGAAATATTTAACAAACGAGCGAGATAAATTTCAACACGAAGAGATCTCTACATCTAAATGGAGTCCTCCTACCTCAACTTAACCACACCCATATCCATATCATCCTCTAGAGCTTGTGACCCGACCCTTGAACAAAGACACAAAAGACACAATTGTGATCTTTGTTTCATCAATGAATGGGTGCCAATTTTTCCATTAATTAGATCATTCCAATAATGATAAAGAAGCAACTAAAATTGTTGACCCATGAAATTGGAAATAGCTCAATGAAATGCAACCACTGTATCATATTCCAATGTTCTTCATAACTCCTTGAACAAATTGATGTCTGTAAGAAAAAAGGAAAAACTTTATTCTTGGAAAGATTAATCATAATTCCTATGTTGTTTTACTAGGACAATAGTATATGTATGAGTAATGTCAATTTTAGTGTTTATTGTCTTTTGACTTGGGATTTGGTTCAATAATGGATTGGTTAGATTTCTCCTTGGACTCACCAAGCCAGTTTATGAGTTTGCATATACTTGATTCATTAGAAGGTAATAGATTTTGTAATTCAAAAAAATAAATATCCTTCCATACATTGGACAGAATAGAGTGTGCGCGCGGATAAATCCTAAAGAGGCATGTGTTTCATCTGCACAATCTAAACGAATATTTCATAGGCGTACCACTTCATTTTCGCAGCCATTTAAAGGTAGGTATGTCGATAAAAGATTTACAATGATAAGCTTTAGGTATTCTTTTGGCAGTGTTTTACATTCATGCTTAAATTCCATGAGCAGTGACCACATTGCATGGGTAAATTTATACATAATAAATTCCTTCTGCTGTTTTCAAGTTTGAAATGTTAAAAGTCATTGAAAAATATCAAAATCAACCATTATAACACTTCCAAACATGTTTACACAGACTTTTTCTAACCGTTAATTTTAAAATGCGGAGGATGAACTATAGTAGCTGGGTTTTTAAAATGTGGAGGATTAATTATATTAACTGGTTAGAAATCTAAACTGAATCTTAATGATATGACTAAATGCTAATAGTATAATTAATCGGAAAAACATTATTATTCACAATAAAACTCACAAAAATCTAAAATGTAATTATTCTTAAAACAAAGTAAGAAACTGGTACGAATGTGCAAAGTAAAAAACTGGTACCAATGTGCAATGTAAGATGTTTTGGAACAAATCTTTAGAACACTTCCCGAATATGCCACGTCATGTGGAAAAGAGAAAGTGTTTTGTCCTTATTCCAATCTGACCCACAATTTGTTTTAAAGTTGAAAACAATGAACGTGATAGGTTAGTGAACTGGAGAACAGAGGCATTCGTAAAAGTAAAGTGTCTAAAAGAAAGATGCAAAACAAAGGGTTACTGAAATTTGTAATATTATAAATTGTCAATGATTGACAGGGACATGGCTTTGGAATTTGTTCTTTTCTTTTGGATGTTAAGATGGCAGTAGTCTATAAAGCGACTTTTTGAAAGCTTTTCCGGCGGCCAAAATCCGGCAGCAATTCATTGCAATCCCAAGTTTGATAGTTAATTTCTGCACAGTCAATGGCTCCCAGGGGTTTTTCAGGGCGCTGAATCCAAATATGCAGTTAAATAACCATTTTAACTGCTAAAAATCAAGATTTAACCTCATTTCTTCCGCAGGATTCCGTCACCAGAATCTCCAAAAAGTCGCATTATAGACAAACTCCGTTAAAATGATCTTAATGACAAAATCTTATGCGCATCACACGAGGAATCCTCGACGTGAATTCACAGACAATCCGATATTGTGACAATCCTAAACTCTTTTTAGCTTGACCAAACCATATAACCCATTAATTCCAGAAGCGAAATAACTCTCTTGTGAAATTACGGGGTTAGCAGATGAAACACGAGAAGACAACAATGTCGTTAACTTAAATGCCGAAGATTTTTTTTTATGTAAAATGCCGCTAGTTGCAATGGATTTTCGCGCTGGCTTTTTCTGAATCTTTTTTAACTAGCGTATTTTTTAAGTTGACGAATAAGAAACAACACTGTACTTATTGAAAGCTATCAACTGGCGGTCGAGATACATTGATGTAGTTAGCTAATATTCTAGCAAATGCCTGAACTCTTAGCAATAAGATCACGTCTTGCTAAGAGGTCTACCCACCACACAGTTTGGCTAATTCTGTTTAGTCTAAATCCTAAAATAATAAAATGGAATACTCCACAAGCTGCAACAGTGGCATGGACTAAGTTATGGGGGGCTGTGCTTTGTCAAATAATGGCCTTCAAAGTTGGGTTTAACAGAGAAATCCACATGTCCACAATTCCATGTTATTTTCCCAAATTAATTGAGATTACCATGTAATCCTAATTTAATTTAATTTATTAAACATTAATTATGTAATGCATAAGTGATATTGGTGGAAGAGTATTTCAGCTAATTATTGAGTCATTGGGTAAGTACACAATCAACCTTGAGAAAATTGAGAGTCCAGCAACCATGCACGAGAAAAGGGATATTTATGCTAAATAAGAAGGCATTTTTTTAAGAGGTTGTCAGATAACTTTTGTAGCAATAAGGCAGAATCTCTTGTTTAGTGAATTCCCAATATTTATATTTGATTGTGTAAATAATCTAAAGGAGAAGCGATCTATTCGAGACATTATTTATTATGCAAATGTTGGGTTTCTTTCTTAATTCTTATTTCATGAATTTGATTCTACTAAGCATGTTTAGTCAATTGCATTCATAATGTCAAATATCATTGTTTTGATTTGCATATGAACTATATTCAACATCATGGTATGCATATATTTTCATTTAAAATTTCTACAATATGTTGTTTTTATGTGTTAAGGGTGGTGTTAGAGCTATGTTTCAACAATTGAGTGATCTTGACTAGAGACATAAAAGAATTTGATCAATTTCTACATAGTTTTCATCCACATCAAATTTGGTGTAGATAGAACAAAATCCAAAAAACATGGAATAAATTCAAAGTGAATTTCTACCCAAAATCATCAAGGTCACTCAAATTCTTAATATGGATATTGCAGAGTTGAGTTTGACTTCAAAAGTTAAATTTCATTGATTTGTGGTGATTATGAAATTTCAAGGTCAAACAACAAAGATTAGTTTAAAGTTTTGGATCAAACACATGAGATTGATTAAAGAAGAGTCCACTAAAATCATAAGAGGGATTTTTTGGAATTGGCTGAAAATAAGGAACTTGTGAGTTTGTAAATGAAAGAAATGGGTTGATCACCAATGAAGGACCTTCATCCACTTATGGAGATTTAAACGAAAATCACCAATGAGGACATTTAACTAAAATCATTGATGAAGACTTGCAATGAAATCATCTTGAGGCTAATGAAGGATTGTGTCAATTATGTGGCAAATTTCAAGTGATAGTACAAATGGTGATGAGGTGTTAGTAAAACCATGTTGGGACACAACCAAATGTCAATGTAGCAATGGTAATGTAGTACTATTGATGATGACAAGGTCTCAACACAAGTCAATCCAACAACACTTCAAAAAAGAGTGATGTCAACATTAGTAGTTAAATACAAAGTCAATTGGTATATGTGCTTAGCACAATGTTATTTCTTAGGTGACCAATGGTGTCAGTGAAAAATTGATGGTTGTAAACCATGGATGATTGGGTTAGGCCATGTAATCAACATCGTTCCACTATGAGTCTGGCTAATGCCCACTCACCATCGTGTATTGGCGCAAAGGTGTGATAAGGAAATATTTTGAAGACCACAAATAAATGTTTCCATTGATCATAGATGGTGGAATTGAATGATCGTTGACAAGAGTTTTTTTGTTGCTCATTGATAGGGTTGATGACCTCGCTAGATTAGTGAATGACAAGTTGACATCAACATTACATTAGATAAATTGTCATCTCAATAAGATGATCATTTACTAAAACATACTAGGAGAAAAATAACAATAGCAGACTAATTTGAAAGTAGATGAAATTTTGGAGCTAATTCAAAAAATTTGAGGATCACAAAAGAAATAAAGAGGGACATTAGATAATTTTTCTTAGAATTTCTAAAAAATCCAAATTAATGGCCTTTCAGGAGCCACATATTACATAGTGACAAAGACCCACAATGAAGATAAATTTTTCTATAGATAATAAAAAATGAAGGCCTAAAGATACATAGTAGTGGTTTGGTGAAATTCCAAGTAGTTTGAAGTCAACGTGCCAACATAGAAAAAAATTGACTATTATTGGCCACTTTCAGGGTATTTTTGAGATTTTTCGAGCATGAAAGTTCTCTGCATCTCGAAACTATAAAAATTTTACTTATTCCAAATTCTACCTAATCATCACTATATAAAAAAAAAAAAAATCTTAGTGAAATTTTCTAGAAATGATCAATTTAGAAGATAACAAACTCTCTTAAAGAGATATATAGAACAAGTGAAAATATAAAACTTCAAAACCCTAGATTTATACAGAATTTGATATTGTTTTTATTAATTTCATTATCTCTTACAACAATTTTATGCAAGGCAATGCTGCATTTTAATCATAAACTCTTTTTAGCTTGACCAAAGCATATAGCGCATTAATTCCAGAAGTGAAAGAACTCTCTTGCTAGAGAAATTGTGGGATTGGTAGATGAAAAACGAGAAAACAACAATGTCATTGAGTTAAATGCCAAAGACTTTTTATGTAAATGCCGCTAGTTGCAATGGATTTTCACGTTGGATTTTTCTCAATCTTCTTTATGTTACGTATTTTTTAAGTTGATGAATAATAAACAACACTGTAGGTCTTGAAAGCTATCAACTGGCCCTCGAAATACATTGATGCAGTTAGCTAATATTCTAGCAAATACCTGAAATCTTAGCAATACAGATCACGTCTTGTGTAATATCCCTAACCTGGAATATTCCTCAAACCCCAACAAAATCTCCAACCAAATATGTGCAAATGATATAATAACCAAGAAGTGATAAAATAACAGTGGAACATCATATAATAATGTAAACCAGAAATATAAGTAGACACACAAGAAATGCAGCGAGAAATGCTAAGCCATTTTATTATACTGAGCAATAAATGAGTAAAAGAGGTGATTAGATAGATGACACCTCAACTTGCACAAGGCAAGTGAAGAAATACTCTAAGAATGACAAGAATGGTCTTTTTGCATGGATGTTGCTGTTGCTAGAAAACAAATGATGATTTGGGGCTGCTCCCCTCCTCGGAAAAAGCTGAAACTCTTGCTTTGGGCTCTACTCAAGAAACCTAGAAAAAGCTAGAAATCTTTCCTGGAATGACCTCACACTAATCTACGTCCCGACTGCAGGAAAACTGTTGTGCTGTTGTTGCTGCTTGGAAATCGAATGAGGATTTGGGGCTGCTCCCTTCCTCAGAAAAGGCTGAATCTCTGGAATTGGAATCTAATCAAGAAACGAAGAAAAACCCAAAGAGATTTTCTGAAATGGCTGACCCCCGAAAATCACCCCCTTGGGGTTCTACGTAGTTCCTCAAAGACGTTGATGAAACTACTTCTGAAATGCTAATGAAACTGTTGTTGAAATGCTGATGAAACTACTGCTAGAATGCTAATGGAAATACCTTTCTTGAGTAGGCACTCGAAGTCCCCCGGGGCTAAGGGTGAGATCTCCAAATGGAGACACTCAATGCACTAAATAGGGTTGCATACTAGCTAAACAACCTGCGTTCTCTAAGTCGAAATGACTATCACCAAATGCTCATAACCATGATGATCAAAATGAGGGGTCTCCTCTCTCCTTTATAGCCTTTGCCTTTCTCAATCCCAAGGCTCACCTCCTCCTATGTGATTCCTCTCTTGCCACGTGTTTTTTTTCCCTCCTGCACAGTCCCTCCATGTATCCACATGGGCTCCATTTCTGCGTCCCCCTTTGGCCCCCTTGGCTTCCCTCTAAGTCACAACATTGTGCTACTAGGAAGTGACTTTTTATTCAAAAAGTGAGTTATGTCCCCCATCCTCACTTTTTTATTCACAAATAACTATAGAAGGCAAAAATTGAACAAAATCGAATATTCCAATTAGCCATGGCTGATTAGGAATATTACATCTTGCTAAGAGGTCTACCCACCACACAATTTGGCTAACTCTTCTCAGTCTAAATCTATTGATTTTGTAACACTCAGTGGTAATATCAGATTAACAATATATAAATTTATATATTTTCATTAGCCTAAAATAATAAAATGGAATACACCACAAGCTACAATAGTGGCATGGACTAAGTTATGGGGGGTTGTGATTTGATAGATAATGGCCTTCAAAGTGGGGTTTAACAGAGAAATCAATATGTCCACAATTCCATGTTATTTTTGCAAATTAATTGAGATTACCATGTTATTCTAATTTAATTTATTAAACATTAATTATGTAATACACATGTGATATTGGTGGAAGAGTATTTCAGCTAATTATTGAGTCATTGGGTAAATACACAATCATCCTTGAGAAAATTCAGAGTCCAGCAAGCATGCACGAGTAAAGGGAAATTTATGTTAAATGAGAAGCATTTTCGTAAGATGGTGTCAGAGACTTTTGTAGAAATTAGGCAGGGAAACGTATGATTGTATAGATAAAGGATAGAAAGCCATGACATATATGTTGAGGATAACTTGCAAAAGTTAGTAACTAGGTTGATAACCATGCTAGTATACTTGGGAGACTTTCTCCAAATCTTTTGTAAAGTCTTTATGAACATTCTTATAATGGTTGGAGTATCCCCAATTGAGTTAGGAAATTAGAATGGTTGTCGGAGTCATGCTACTATGTTTTTACTAGGTATTAGCTTTTAAAAGCAGACAATAAACATTATTAGGAGCTTCTATGTCATTGTACATTCATAGTCTCCACTGAAAGGATGACTTATTACTTAGAGCATTGGAGATCATAATCTCTTGTTTAGTAAATTCCCAACATTTCTATTTCATTGTGTAAATCATCTAAAAGACAAGTGATCTATTCGACACATTCTTTATTATGCAAATGTTTGGTTTCCTCGATTCTTATTTCATGAATTTGATTATACTATGCATCTTTAGTCAATTGCATTCATAATGTCAAATATCATTGTCTTGATTTGCATATGAACTATATTCAACATAATGGTAGTTTCATTAAAAATTGCAACAATAGGTTGTTTTTGTCAGTAGCATGCCTAACAAGTGGGTTGGGCATGCTATGTTTCAAGAATGGAGTGATCTTGAATAGAGACATACATGAATTTGATCAATTTCTATATAGTTTTGATCTGCATCAAATTTGGTGCAATGGAACAAAATCCAAAAGAACTGGAATAAATTCAAGGTGAATTTCTATGCAAAATTTGCAGAGTTGAGTTTGACTTCAAAAGTTAAATTTCATTGATTTACTGTGATTATGAAATTTCAAAGTCAAACAATGAAGATTAGTTTAAAGGTTCGATCAAACACATGACATTGATTAAAGAAGAATCCACTCAAATCATAAAAGGGATTTTTTGGATTTGGCTGAATGTAAGGAACTCATGAGTTTGTAAATGAAAGAAATGGGTTGATCACCAATGAAGGATATTCAACCATGCATGGAGACTTAAACAAAAATCATCAATGAGAACATTTAATGAAAATCATTGATGAATACTTGCAGTGAAATCATCGATAGGGTAATGAATCATTTGGTTAAATAGTCAATGGGCGGATTTAATGAAAATGATCGATGAAATAATCAATTATATGATGAAGGATTGTGTCAATTCTCAAATAATTTTTCTTTTCATTATTCAACATGGTATATTTCTAGTTTTACAAATGACTATGTGGCAAATTTCAAGTGATAGTACAAATGGTAATGAGGTGTTAGTAAAACCATGATGGGACACAACCACATGTCAAGGTAGCAATGGTGACATAGTAATATTTATGATGACAAGGACTCAACACAAGTCAATCCAAAAACACTTCAAAAAAGAGTGATGTCAACATTAGTAGTTGAAGACAAAGTCCACTGGTATTTGTGCTTGGCACAATGTGCTTTCTTTGGTGACCAATGGTGTTGACAAACAATTGATGGTTGTAAACCATGGATGATTGGGTTAGGTCATGTAATCAACATCGTTCCACTATGAGTTTGGCTAATGCTCACTTGCCATGGAGTATTGGCCAAAAGGTGTGATAAGGAAATATTTTTAAGACCACTGATAAATGTTTCCATTGATCATAGATGGTGGAATTGAATGATCATTGACAATAATTTTTTTGTTTCTCATTGATAGTGTTGATTACATGGCTAGATTAGGGAATGACAAGTTGACATCAACATTACATTAGATAAATTGCCATGTAAATAAGATGATTGTTTACTAAACATACTAGGAATGAAATAACAAGAGCAGATTAATTTGAAAGTAGATGAAATTTTGGAGCTAAATCAACAAATTTGAGGATCACAAAAGCATTAGTGAGGGGCATTAGATAATTTTTCTTAGAATTTCTAAAAAATCCAAATTAATGGCCTTTCGAGAACAACAACTTACATAGTGACAAAGGCCCACAATGAAGATAATTTTTTTTATAGATAATAAAAAACTAAGGCCTCAAGATACATAGTAGTGGTTTGGTAATTCGAAGTTGTTTGGAGTTGAGGTGCCAAAATAGAACAAAATCGACTATTATTGGCGAATTTGGGGTATTTTTTTAGTTTTTTAGAGCATGAAAAATTCTCTGCATCTCGAAACTATAAAATTTTACTCACTTCAAATTCTACCTAATCATCACTAAAAAAAAAAAATATTGAAAATTTCCTAGAAATGATCAAGTTAGAAGATAACAAACTCTCCTAAACAGATATCTAGAAAAAGTGAAAATAGAAAACTTCAAAACCCTAGATTTATATAGAATTTGATTGGAGCACCAAACTTAGAGTTTCGAATGTTGATATGTACCCAAAATCAGTTGTACTACCTTTTCCCTATATAAAAGAAACTAATGTCTAATATATTTTCTTGTATTGGTCATAAAACGTGGTCTCCAAGATTTATTATACTTTCATTCAGAGGAGTGGGAAATGAAAATATTGATGTCTTCAAGAAGTGATATTTTTCATCTCATAACATAGAATGAGGCAGGTATAATCATTGTAAATGTAATTTAGGGATTATAATTTGGTTCAATCAATCCATATTCTTCATTAATTAAGATGACGAATGACCTATAGCCTAGATTAGAAATATGCCTCATTATCCTAGTGATTATTGCATATATATTTTGTAGAGTTATAGGTGCAAGGAGAATTTTTTCCTTTTCAAAGTAGGATAAGGGAGATATTTTGAAACCTTAATACAGTAAAGAAGGATGTACAACTTTAATTTTTTCCAAGCTGCCACTTTTTGTTTCTGATTTTCATTGGTTTTAATAACTTACTAGAATTCCCTTAATGTGTCATTTGTAATGTGTCATTTAGCCGCCTTTTTGTACCTGTGCCATTGAATTTGTCTTTTCCCATCTCCAAGTACCCTAAAGCGGAAGTAACATTACTTATTCATTCTCTCAAAATTAATGTTTATTTCCTTTCCAACCATTCATATGAAAATCTAGCGATATTGCCCAATATGCATACCATTCCTTAAGTCAATATCAAGTGTTCAAACTCTTCCTCAAAATTTTATTTCACAATAGGTTTGTAGGTTCAATGGAATTTCCTCTATTTGTCCTCTCCCCAATTATTTCCAATTTTTTTATTTCTCCATTCATTGATTTCGTATCATTTACCCACCTGGAGGGTTGGTAGAGTTTTCACTAATACATGTCCCACTTCTACCCAATTCTCGTTATTTACTCAACCTCATCCATGAATCCTTGATATCCCTCCATGTGTTTATATGGAGGGGCTTCCTATAGAATAATTCACCCTATGTACATATATTTTTGTTAGGCCCCTATACTACTAGCGTAACCCCTTATTGTTATTAGTACAACCCCCTTATTATATTGTTGTACCCATGTAGTCCCCATATTTTCATTATTGTTCCCCATAGAAGCCCATTATTGTTATTATTGTGCCTTTACATTATTTTTGTTATGTCAGCTCTCATTGTATTAAGACCCCTTAGACTCATATATATAGAAAGGAGGTCTTGTCATTTGTATCATCTAAGAATTGTTCATTTGTGTAATGTAAAGGAGGTTGCCCAATTCTAGGGTTTTGCTGCTCCAAACAGGTCATCGTCACATTTTTTGCTATAACCTTTTCCCTAAAATGTATCAGAAGTGAAAAAAATACCCATTTGAGAAAAAGTCATGCTAAACCTTGGGTCCGAATTTCATATCTTGTCTCACTATATTTTCGGAGATATGATCTGAGGAAGTTATGATTTTTGCAAGCTCCAGAATTTCATCTAAAATAGGTTATCGTGCAATTTTCGCTATAACATTTTTTCTACAAAGTTTCAGAAGCTAAAAAAATACATTTGAGAATAAATCATTCTAAACCTTGAGTCCGAATTTCAGATCTTGGCTCGCTATATTTTCAGATATATGATCTGAGGAAGTTAGGGTTTTGGCAGACTCATGAATTACATCACAAATAGGTGACCTTGGGAAAATCATCATAACTTTATCCTTGAGCATCAAATTCAAACTTAGAAAGAAGTTACAGAAAGAGGACAAACTGTATTTTTTTTGGGTATAATTTTCAAAACCTAAGGTTGAAACAGTGATATGTGGCACGTCGTACAGGTTAACTCTATTCAACTAGTCTATAACTAGGCCATCGTGGGAGATTGGGAATAAATCTTTCTTCAGGAATCCAATTGTGATCAGACTTGCTAAGTTACAAAGAGGACTAATAAGGCTATTAATGACCAAAATTTTAGAACTTTAAGATCCAAAAGTACAAAGTTATAGTTGTTTCAAGGTCGAGCTTCTAAAATCAAGAAAAAGTGAGATGAGGAAGTTTGATGGCAAGGATCTAGTAAATTGGATACTACAGATGGAGAAATATTTTGATCTACATGGTGTACCACTGTTACAAAAGGTATGCATTGCATCTAGTTATTTAGAATCAAATCAATTTTTATGGTATAAAGGGCTTTGTTCTCATAAACTGCTTGTCACGTGGTCAACTTTCACGGAGGAAATGATAGCATGTTATGAGTATACAAAGAGAAATACCTTCTTCAGCCAATTGATAAATCTCAAACAAAAGGGTTCAATGGTACAACACATTGAGGACTTCCAAAAATTGAATGTAAGGGTAAATGATATTCTAGAGAAGAAAATGGTTGATGTCTTCATAGGGACTTTAAATGATAATCTTCAACACGAGGTTCATCTTTGGGAACAAGATTCATTAGAGAAGGCATTCAGGTTAGAAAGAAAAATTGAAAGTGAAATTATGGAAACAAGGAATTGCACCACACACGACTATAATTATGGAAGTTTTTTTTCTCTTAGCCTTCCACAACATACAAGGTTTAAACCACAACAATTGGAGGAAAAAAGAGAAAAGGGCTTTGATACAATTGGGATAGAAAACACACTAAAGGTCATAAGAGTCCTAAGAGGAAATTATTTTACAAAAATTATGAAGAGGAGGAAGAAAAGGATCAGGAAACATCAAAAGAAGAGGATATACACCAGGAAACCAACCCAGAGAAAGAAGAAATGAATCCGATCATATCTTGTAAAGAATTGGAAAGAATTACCACTCCTCAAACTCTCAAGATAGAAGGACATACCAAGAAGAAAAAGGTTCAAGAAGTGAAATATCACACCAAGAAAGAAGAAGTGAATCCTATCATATCTTGTAATGCAATGGCCGAAATTACCGCCTCCCAAACTATCAATATAGAAGGACATATCAAGAAGAAAAATGTTCAAGAAGTGAAAGATCACATCGAGCATCAAGAAATGAATTCGACCATATCTTGTAATGCATTGGAAGAAATTACTACTCCTCAAACTATCAGGATAGAAGGACATATCAAGAAGAAAAAGGTAATAGTGTTGATTGATTCGGGTAGTACCCATAATTTTATTCATTGTAAGATAGCCAAGGAATTGAATTGCTTCCTATATCCAATAGCAGAGTGTCAAGTGATGGTTGCAAGTGGAGGAACCATAAATTGCTCTCGAAAGTTCCATAATACCAAGCTATCCATGGCAAAGTATGTATTCAATAGCCCAATTGATTCCATTCCAATGGTTGGTGTTGACGTTTTACTAGGAGTCCAATGGCTACGATCTTTGGGTACGATAGATTTTAATTTTCAAGAACTTTTCTTGAAACTTTTTTGGGAAAGAAAGGAAGTTGAATTGAGGGGTATCGAAGGGAAACTAGGAAAGGTAATCAACTCTAACAGCATGACAAAGCTTCTAAATAAAGAACAAAGGGGTGTAATCACATAATTCTGTTCACTAGATGATCCAACATCGAAATCATGTATTTCTCCAGATCTCCAAAATGTTTTGGACAATCATTCCAAGGTATATGAGACTCCCAAATGCCTCCCACCTATTCGTGATCATGATCATGCTATTCATTTGATTGCAAGAAGTGTTCCTCCAAACATCAGGCCTTACAGATATCCATATGCCCAAAGGTGTTGGAACTCATTCAAAAGTTGCAGAAGAGCCCAATTCAAATAGTATCACGAGAACTTGACAATGAAGGAAAAATCATATTGGAACATGAAATAGTCATAAAACTGAGAAATCAGTAGCTAATAAATAGATCAATTTCAGATTATCTCATCAAGTTGAAGAACTTACTCACTGAAGATTCCACATTGAAGGACAAGAATTTATACAGAAGCATCAACAACTACTCAAGCGTTGAGGACAACACTTTTTTAAGGAGAGGATCATGTTAGGTCCCTATAATACTAGTGTAACCCCTTATTGTTATTAGTACAATCCCCCTATTATATTGTTGTGCCCATGTAGTCCCCATATTGTTCTTATTGTGCCCCATAGAAGCCCACTATTGTTATTATTGTGCCCTTACATTATTATTGTTATGTCGGCTCTGACTATATTATGACCCCTTACACTCCTATATATAGAAATGAGGTATTGTCATTTGGATCAATGAAGAATTGTTCATTTGTTGAATGTAAAGGACTTTGCACCCTTGAAGAAGCTTATTTCTAAGGCATTGATCTTTGTTTTCTATCTTTTTGTGAGCTGGTTTCATAACATTTCGTATAAAAGCTTATCTTGCAATGCATTGGCCGAAATTACCACTCCTCAAACTATCAAGATAGGACATATCAAGAAGAAAAATATTCAAGAAGTGAAAGATCACATCGAGCATCAAGAAATGAATCTGACCATATCTTGAAAGCATTGGAAGAAATTACCACTCCTCAAACTCTCAAGATAGAAGGACATATCGAGAAGAAAAAGGTTCAAGCAATGTAAGATCACATCAAGCATCAACAACAAGTTCTCCAACATTTAAAGGATAATGCCACTTTGGTGTAGAATCGAATGAAACAACAGGTACATCAACATCATAGAGAAAAAAGTTTTGATGTAGGTGATTGGGTATTTTTATGGCTACATCTCAAGAAAGCTATTTATGAGAAGCAAATGTTGGAAATACTACATGCACTTAAGAAATGGCAACCTTACCCAATGGGAAGACACGTCAAGGTAAAAATGGATCATGATATTCTTAAATACTTTTTAGAACAAATATTATGTCTAGAAGAATAGAAAAAATGGGTCACAAATATCTTGGGTTATGACTTTGACATCATCTACAAAAAAGGGAAGAAAATTTTTGTTGCAAATACACTCTCAAGACAGGATGAGGATGTGGAAGCATTATTTTCATCTATTTCTATTATCTAACCAAATTGGTAAATGAATCAAGGGATGAATGGAAGAAGGACAAAGAAGTGTGGCCACTCGTTCAAAAGTTACAGGATATCCCAATTCAAACAATACTTCTAGAACTTGAAGAGGAAGGAAAAATCATATTGGAAGTTGGAGCAGTCACAAAAACAAGAACCTGACAGCCAAGAAAACGACCAATTTCAGAGTATCTCATTAAGTGCAAGAGCTTACCCACTGAAGATTCCACATGGGTGGACAAGAATTTTATGCAGAAGCATCAAGAACTACTCAAGCGTTGAGGACAACACTTTTTGAAGGAGAGGGGCATGTTAGGGCCCTACATTACTAGTGTGACCCCTTATTGTTATTAGTACAACCCCCTTATTATATCGTTGTACCCATGTAATCCCCATATTTTTATTATTGTTACCGTTATTGTTATTACTGTGCCCTTACATTATTATTGTTATGTCGGCTTTGATTATATTATGACCCCTTAGACTCCTATATAAAGAAAGGAGGTCTTGTCATTTGTATCATCTAAGAATTGTTCATTTATGTAATTTAAAGGAGCCTTCCCCCTCGAAGAGGCTTATTTATAAGGCGTTGATCTATCTTTTCTCTCTTTTTGTGAGCTGGTTTCACAAAACTTTTCCTCCAATGCATCCTTTTCTTTGACCCCCCTCTAGCTTTCCTCGTGTATGGTTAACAACACTTGCACTATTGAGTGATCATCCATGATTTTTAATGCTAATTCCTAGCTTCTAGAATTTTCATATCTTGAAAGTGATCTATGTATATGGTCAATCAAACTAAAAATATTGGGAAAACCTTACCAATCAACATTAGTAATACAAGTGCTAGTCATTCACATGTATGGTTGGTAGACATTTTCTCAAGAAAAATGCCCAATTTACATTTCTTTGTTCTGCCTTTAATACCCTTGTCCTCCTCTTATGTATTTTCTCTTTTCACTAAATCATATCCTACCTCGACATAAACCATATGTCTCTCTTTGCGTCCTGGTCCTTTCAATGTGTAAAGTGGCTTATAATCCCCATCATGGTCCTAGTTCCTTCATTCTCATATGCATTCTCTATGGAAAGTTGGTGACATCATCCCCATGTCTAAGGGTTATCAGTGACATGACTTAAACCTCAAGTTTATTTTATCTCATGTAATGTTTCATGGGCACATATGCATATATGTAATTGCATTCCTTACCATAATGACATGTAATGTAAGTGCTGCAAAGACCCAAATTATTTTTGGTGGCAGGACAACCCCTATCACACATTCAATAATGTGGCCATCTCCCATGAAGTATGTATTTCATTAAGATAAAGTGACCTTAGTAGTGTTAGAGGGGACTAACTACATATTCCAAGAGAATTTATGAAGGAAAGAAATGATATAACCAAATTATTCCACCAATCATTATGTAAGGTTCAAATAATGAAGAGTGTATAAACAAATAAATTTTCCCTTTACATGAGAATCTATGATGAAATATGTCAGGGATAGGAGATTCATAAAGTTACATAATTGTAGGACAAGATATTCAACCTATAAATTGTCAACTAGCCTACATATCGGATCATCCCTCACCTCAAATCATCCTTAATAAATGGAAACATACACTTTACTATGGTTATCTACACTAAGTTCATGATATTTTCCCAAAATATGTCGAGCCACTATGGGAAATATATACCCAACCCAAATATTCTTCCAGGTGAGAGCATGAATAATCTTAAGTGGTGGTAATGTTACTTATTTAGGGGACAATATATATGGGAAGAAGTATAAGGCCATCTGTGCCATTATAGGGTAGGAAATAAGCTGCAACAGATTATTACCTCGCTCCATGGAAGAGTCTCCACCCTTATACCCAAAGAAAGGGTATGAGGGACCTTAGAACCTAAACCTCTTATTTGATGAGGGAGTCATAACATGGGATTTTAGTCATTCAACAATGTGAAATGATACATGTACGATGGCATGTAGCACTCCCGTAGTGACTACAATTACATTGAAATGTCTCCTATTATAGCTCTAGATGGGTCATCAGAATGTTGTACTATAAAAGTTCGATGGATACAACTTAAATAAATTTCCATAATCTCAAACTCAAACATAGAGTGACTTTTAATCATCATTGGGAGCATATTTATGTTAATATAAACTAAAAAGTTAACCTTCTTATAATGTATACTTAGTCACCTAATTTGGATTGTCTACTAGTCATATAATTTTATAATATCTAATCAGTAACTTTTTACCAAGTGATATAGGAGGAGGAAATAAAATTGAGGAGGAAACTTTAGCAATAAAATATCATCAAAGGGTGCAAGTGGAGAACATAATACCAAAGATGAAGAACAAAAGAATTAGCTTCTTGATATTCTTGAGAGAAATCTAAAAGGAACTGGATATGATTTACAAAGGCAACATAGGGTGTGAAGTGGCTATCATTCTGAGACTCCATCCTCATGCGTAGGAAACAAAACCGGCATGAGACACTTGGCAGGATGCCACATGGCTAACATGTGTAACATGACTACTTGATGTCAGATCTAGGAACCAAATTTATATTCATGATTAGACCTAGGATTCTTGAGTAAGAGGGAACTATTTCAGAATGGTGTATGTGTGTGTGTCACGTCTTAGGGTTTCAAGGTTGGGAAAGTTTGTATTTGAGGGAATTTATTAATCTGTAAAAACCGTTTATGCTTCATGCTTAATAGTGATATGCCATTTAATCACCAATTTTTGTGGAGAAATTATGTTATCTATTGGATTATTCAATGAATAGTTTGATTTTCTTCTCCAATCCAAGTTAGCTTTATTTTTTTCCAGTTCATAAATTAACTTATCTGATTATGATATTTGTATGTTACTTGGATAATTAATGTTGATATGAATGCATTTTTCAAATAGGGTTTCTAGAATTTTTATTTAATTATCAATAATATTAGGTGGATTTTAGTGGTTTGGTGCGTAAGATATTCTCGAATATTCTTAATCGTGTACACAAATCAAATGGTAATATCTATTTCCAAAGTGGTTATGCCTTTTTTTCCTTTTCAATTAAAATCATTAATACATAAAAATATCATATGAACAAGGATCATATGAAATAAGTTATGGTATTTTGGGAATGTGGTAATCATCATTTATGGCATTGGCCCATGGTATTGTAACAAATCCTATTTAAAAATTAATATCATTCATGATAAAGTGTGTATGAATCTTATTACATGTTTTTTTAAATGTATATACGTTTAATTTATACATTAATTTTTTTATGCCATCCCCCTAAGAATTATAGTAAACACCATATTTTCTCCTACGTATATGCTTGCCAAATACGTAGCTAAACAACTCCGACCATTATCCGGAAGCACTTCCTCTTACATAAAGGATTCCACCTCATTCATAAACTAGATTAAAAAACCTATAAATAAATGATGAAGACCTCTTAGTGAGTTTTGACATTGTATCTTTGTAAACAATGATTCCCGTAGATGAAGCCATCAATATCATGAGAAAGGTAATTGATGAAGAAACCATAGAATTCTTAAGTCTTTGCCTCAAATCTTCTTATTTCATCTTTAAAGGAATGATTTATGAACAAACCCATAGTGTAGCGATGGGTTCTCCCTTATCTCGTATAATAGCCAACATCTACATGGAACACTTTGAGAAAATTTTCTTAAACTCCTTTCCTTACACTCCTGAAGAATGGAAAAGATTTACTGATGATTTATTCGCTAAGTGGAGCCACGGGAAAGAAAAGTTAGAAGATTTTGTCACCCACATTAACAGCCTCTTGAATCACATAAAATTCACTATTGAGATCAAAAAAGATAATCATCTCCCTTTCCTTGATATCCTTCTAACAAAGAGAAATGGGAAACTTAGCTTCCAAGTATTCAGGATGAAAAGTCACACAGAAAGATACCTGCATGAAAATTCCCATCACCATCCTGAACAACAATCAACTATTATCAAAACCCTAATTACTAGAGCCTCTAGAATATGAAACTGTGTACACCTATATCTTGAACTTGACCATCTCTGCAAAGTCTTTGAAAAGAATGCTTACAACAAACACACCATCAACAAAACAATCCACCAAGCTCTTAAAAGAGAAGAAAATAAGAAAATGACTTTTAACACGCCAAAAATATCCCTTCCTTACATAAAAGGCACAACTGACAATATTGCAAAAAATTTAGAGAAACATTATATCGATGTAGCCTTCACTCCCCACAACATGATAAGAAAACTGACTAACTCTATCAAAGACCCTATAAACCCTAGCTTACAAAAAGGTGTATACATTGTCCCCTGTTCCCATGGAAAAGAATACATAGGAGAAATTGGCAAATGTCTCAACATCAGACTGTTGAAATGTGGCAACAAGAATATTCCAATTTTAATTCGTCCTTGAATTAAAATTGAGAATTAAAATTCGAATTTAGTCTCACCAGCTTTTTAAAAAATAATTAATTAATTCATATTGAGTTAATTAGTTGAAGAAATTCAAACATGAAGTCTTAGTGATGTCATGGAATAGTTATCCCTTTGATTGAGGAAGTTGTCCCTTAGTTTAGGAGATAAGGATGAGTTGTAATTAGTTAGCTCAGTTAACTGAGTTAAGTTCAGTCAAGTTAGTTCCAAACAATTGGAGGAACTAATTGCGAGTTCAGTCAGTTAATGTATGCATGCATGAAACTAGTGTAATCCAGATAACTAAATATTCTCTCATAAATAATTCATGCATGTCAGTTCAGACAAAGGCCCAGTTGAGATTAAAGGTAGGGACAGTGTACTATCAGTTTCTAGCATTTTCCTATAAGAAAATATCTTGCATGTAGAAGGAATTCATTCCTTGATATTTGTGCAGTTTTAAACTGTGTTCAAGGAGTGCGTGAGATCAGTGTAACACAAGGTTACAACTGGAGCACCCAGGGAAAACTACGCAAGGAAATAGGAGGCTTGGAGGACAGACATAAGACATATGATTTGTTTATTATGTCTATGAGCAGTAGTGAGGGATTATACTGAGAGCTGGATAGCTATGAGAGCTAAAGCTTGTGTAATCTTGAGATATTTCCACTTGTACAATAATACAGATAGAGGGCTTTTTAGCTGAGGCTTTACCAAGAGTATTCTTCTGTGTTTCATGTGTGCTTGATTCATGTTCTCTATTATATGTGTTCTGTTTGATCTTGCTCAAAATCGATTAAGATTCGACAAGTTTGATGGTAAAAGTAGATTAAGTGTTTTTCTTTAGTCTATCGCATAATCAGGTTAATATACAGTGAGAATTTCTACGCGATATCACAACAAATGTGACTAGAGCTGTGAACAACATACTAAGAAGGGAAAAGTTTGAAGTTTGAAGTTCTTGATTACAGGTACAAATTTGATTTCTTATCACACCTCAAAGTTCAACAATGACATTCAATGGCTTGTGGATGGAAGCTTGAATTACATACCATTGAAGGATCGCATCAAAGTGGTATTAGAAGACAATGGTTTGAAGGATTTCATTTATCAAGGAATCCCCAAGCCAGTGATAGTTAATTCCCAAGAATTGGCTGAATTGAAGAAGTGTGTAGTGAAAGTGAGAAGGATTCTTCTGGAGGGAGTATGAGACCATATTGTCTCGAGTCTCCATGGGAAGGAGACTCTATTTTCAATGCAGAAGACATTGAAGGATGTGGAAGACATTGAATGACCTAGATATCAGAACAATAGCGACCGGAGGAAACAGGCACTCAAGGACAAGCTTTGGAAAATCATGTCTGAAAAGGGCGACAATATTTCTACATATCTGAACAAGCTCACCACCTGCAGAGATGAGCTCGGTAGTGTAGGAATAATGATAGTTGATGATGATATGGTTAGCCTTGCTCTCCTCGGTCTTCCAAAGAGTTGGAATAGCTACCAGGACTTAGTGAATGGAAGTGAGAAATTATCGTATTGGGAATGACTGTGGTACGATGTGATGCAAAAGGAGATTAGGAGGAGCACTAGAGATGATTCTTCATCTAAGCATGATGATGAAGAAAATCTAGCCTTAGACAGTAAGGCAAGGAAAGAGAAATGGGAGCTTCCCATTGCAAATCGGGTTCTTCCCATGGAGGGAAGAAGATTGACAAATCTAAAGTTACATGCTTTAATTTTCATGAGGTGGGAAATTATGCAACTAATTGTCCATTGAAGAAATCCAAGAAGGGATCCTCCAAAGGATCAGAAGGTGAGGCACTGGCCTCTTAGTTCGAATTGGATTTTACCCTCATTGCATGCATGGTTTCATCAATGGTGGGTTGTGTTTGGTATCTGGACAGTGGAGCATCCTTCCACATGACCAGTGATAAGAGTTTATTCAGCACCTTGGAGGAGAAAGACCACAAGATGTGCATAGATATGGGCGATGATGGAAGGTATTGCATTTCAGGTGAAGGTACGGTTGTTTTTTAGAGGGAGCATGGAGCTTCTATCGCCCTGAATAATGTAAAGTACGTGCCTCGACTAAAGAAGAACTTGTTATCAGTCATGATGTTGGAAGACAAAGGCTATGATGTAGTCTTTAGTAAAGGAAAAGTGTTCCTAATACACATAGCCACGGGTCAGACCAAGAGGATTGGGATATAAGTGAAGAATCTCTACAATCTGGAGGTAGATGAATGTGTTACATTGAGTTCAAAAGAAGAACTAGTGCAAATCCAATACATTGGTGAGTTTTGGCATAGGTGGTTGGGCCACGTGCATCATGGGGCCTTGAAGATAATGCATTAGATTTCTACCAGACTTCCCAAAGGTAAACTTGAGCATGCAAACACATGCAAAGGTTGTACCTTGGGAAAGTATCCCAAGTCTTCCTTTCATGATCGAGACAGTCGAGCTGAAGAAATATTGGAGTGAGTTAATATACATGTGTGTGGACCATTCTCAAAATAATGCACCATGAAACAAAGGTACTATTAGATTTTCATTGATGATTTTTTGTGTAAATGCTTGATCTATTTCATGCAGAAGAAGGATCAAACCTTCTCAAATTTTTGTGAGTTCAAAGGTTTTGTTGAGAAAGGACCAGGAAAGAAGATCAAGGCCTTAAGAAGTGATAATGGTGGAGAGTATGTCTCTCAAGAGTTTAAGGAATTCTGTATTGTAGAAGGAATTAAACGGGAGTTGACAGCACCTCATAACCCATAGCAGAATCGGGTGGCCTAGAGGAAGAACAGAATGATTGTGAGGGTAGATCAGGAAATGTTGCATGACCAAGGCCTACCACTTCACCTGTGGGTTGAGGCATGCAAAATAGTGGTCTATTTGCAAAATAGAAGCCCACATCGCATTCTTGGGATGAAGATACTAGAGGAAGCTTTCTCTAGGAAGAGACCAAATGTGGGTCACTTTAGAATCTTTGGATCATTGGTATATTTCCATGTTACCAATGATGCCCAAAAGAAACTTGAGCTAACGGTTGAGTTGGGAATACTTGTGGGGTACATTGACACACCTTACAACTATTGGGTGTACTTGCCTACCAGTCGGAGGATAGTGGTTCGTAGAGATCTCAAGTTTGATGAGTAAAAGGCCATGCAAGTTTCCCTTGAGAGGGAGCTCCAACTTCAGGCTATGGAGGAACTTTTGGTTCCTAAGGAGGACGAGCCTCAGACTGATGTGGAGCAGCCACATGCAGAGATTCCAGGAGTACAGACATCCACTCAAGCGGAGTCTTCTAGAGATGGGTAGAAGTGCATGAGAGAAGCTGACAAATTGTTGTAGGATGCGAGAGAGAATGTGGGAGAACCATCTTCTTAGCTCATACATAGTAGGTCACCTAATAGGTACACTAGATACATGGCCCTTGTTGGGGAATGTGTTGAGATTGAGCCATATTCCTTTTAGGATGTAGTGCAACAGCCAATTTGGGTTGATGCTATGGTGGAGGAGTATGACTCCATAGTTTGTAACAGTGTTTGTGATGTGGTTCCAAGACTGGAGAATAAGTTAGTTGTGAGTTCCCGTTGGCTTTACAAGGTAAAGCAAGTTGTTGATGGTAGTGTGGAGAAACATAAGGCAAGGTTTGTTGCCTGTGGTTTCTCACAGGTAAAGGGCATCCAATATGATGAGAGTTTTGCTACTATAGCAAGGTACTCATCTATCAGATCGATGTTGGCACTATCAGCACAAATGCATTAGAAGATCCATCATATGGATGTGAAGACTGCATTCGTCAATGGAAAGATTGAGGAAGAGGTGTACATAGAGTAGTCGAAAGCTTTTGGGACCTTTGATCACAAGTTGCATGTGTGCGGACTCAAGAGAGATTTTTACGGGCTAAAGCAAGCACCTTGTTCTTGGTACGCCAGGATCGACAACTACTTCGTCGGGTTAGGCTTCAAAATGAGTGAAGCGGATGCAAACCTGTATCACATCATTGTAGAAGGTAGGCAGTTGATCATTGTTCTTTATGTTGATGATCTGATATTGATAGGTGATGATTAGTTCATCATGTCTTGGAAGGAGGACCTTGCAAGATAATTCAAGATGAAATACATGGGTCTCATGCACTACTTCCTTGGCATGGTTGTGTGGTAGAAGGATGGGGGGTTGTTTGTGTCTCAAGGAAAGTATGCCAATGAGATATTCAAGAGATTCCACATGGAGAAGTGCAAGCTTATGCAGACTCCTCTAGCAGTTAGCTGGAGGAAGGAGGATGCTACTTCAGGAGAAGTAGTAGAAGCTATTGTGTATCAGCATCTTGTGGGTTCACTAATGTACTTAGTGAACACATGACCAAATTTCTGCTATGCGGTGAACCAGCTGAGTCAAGCTATGGTTCCGCCTACCAAGCTATTTTTGAAGGCAGTTAAGCATGTTTTAAGATACCTTAGAGGCACATCTTAGTATGGATTATGGTACAGATGGACAGATAGAGTGAAGCTATAGTGCTTCACAGATGCAGATTGGGTAGGGAGTTCATCAGATCAGAAGAGCACATCAAGAGGAATTTTCAACCTTTGTTCAGCTGCAGTTTCTTGGTACAGTAGGAAACAGAGGTTAGTTTCATTCAGTTCAGTAGAGGCTGAATACATGGTTGCAAGTCGGGAAGCATGTGAGGCCATTTAGATGCTGAAAATTCTAGTTGGCTTGCTTCATCAGAGGATGGATCCAACTGTGATCTATTGTGATAATTAGAGTTGTATTAAACTCTCCGAGAATCTAGTATTTCAAGACATGTCCAAGCACATTAACATTCGGTATCATCGTCTCAGAGACTGTGTGGCGAGGAGGATCATGTTGTTGCAGTATATTTCGACTGAGGAGCAAGATGCTAACATTTTGAGTAAGGCATTGTCAAAGTGTAAATTCAAGTTCCATAGAGATAGGATCGGGGTGGTAGATAATCCCTTTCTTGTTGAGAGGGAGTGTTGAAATGTGGCAACAAGAATATTCCAATTTTAATTTGTCCTTGAATTAAAATTGAGAATAAAAATTTGAATTTAGTCTCATGAACTATTTGAAAAATAATTAATTAATTCATCTTGGCTTAATTAGTTGGACAAATTCAAACATGAAGTCTTTGTGAAGTCATGCAACAATTATCCCTTTGATTAAGGAAGTTATCCCTTAATTAAGGAGATATGGATGAGTTGTATTTGAGTTGTAATTAGTTAGCTCAGTTAACTAAGTCAAGTCTAGTTAAATTAGTTCCAAATAGTTGGAGGAACTAATTGTGAGTTCAGTCGGTTAATGCATGGATGTATGAAACTAATGTACTCCAGATAACTGAATATTCTCTCATAAATAAATCATGCATGTCAGTTTAGACAAAGGCCTAGTTTAGATTAAAGGCAGGGACGGTGTACTATCAGTTGCTAGAATTTTTCTATAAGAAAATCTCTTGCATGCAGAAGGAATTCATTCCTTGAGATTTGCGCAGTTTTACAGTGTGTTAGAGTAGTGTGTGAGAGCAGTGTCACACAAGGTTACAACTAGAGCACCTAGGGAAAACTGTGCAAGGAAATAGGAGGCTTGGAGGACATAGGGAAGGCATATGAGTTGTCTATTCTGTCTATGATCAATAGTGAGGGATTGTAATGAGAGATGGATAGCTGTGAGAGTTAAAGCTTGTGTAATCCTGATATATTTCCACTTTTATGATAATACATATAGAATTTTTTTTAGTTGAGGCTTTCCCTAGAGTATTCTTCTATGTTTCATGTGTGATTGATTCTTCTTCTTTGTTATATGTGTTCTATTTGATCTCGCTCAAAATAGATTAAGCTTCCGCAAGTTTGATTGTAGAAGTAGATTAAGTATTTTTCTTTAGTCTACTGCATAATCAGGTTAATATACAGTAAGAATTTCTACACAGACTCAAAGACTCAGAGCCTCTGAATCCACCTTAGCAGAACATGTTTGTTCTTCATCACACCACATCTGCATAGAGGAAGCCAAACTCGTTATAAAAGAAGACCATCATTTAGAAAGAAAAATTAAGCAATAGAAATTGAAAAAAGAAAAAACAACATGAATTGAGATGATGGCTTAAAATTAAGCAATACCTAGAAACATTTATTAATAGAACCATTCAAATCATAAATCCATCTAATTCTTCCTAATATTAATTACATTTTTAATATTCATATGTTATATTATTTATTAAAAAGACTTAAAAATGATAATGATTTTTCATGATATCTAATTATTTACAATAGTAATCTTCTCAACTTATGATAATTATATCCCTCCCATTACACCTTATAAACAATAATATGAATCATAACTTCATGAGGAAACAAAAATCATTAGATTATACACCAAATATTTAAATATTTAAAATAATGATTTCATGCTTAAACACATCAACTAATAAATTATAAGGATATAATATACCTCATACAATCATAACTAAAGAAATATTCTTTAACTAATCAATGCCAAACCAATATATATATTTTATTCAAGTCATAATTCCCAATTTTAAATTAAATCACAATCTAAATATTACTCCCATTACACCTTATAAACACTAAATATTGAGTAAACTAACAAAAATCATCCCTTACAATTATATTGTTCCCTTTACACCTTATAAAGATCAATAAACCACGTAACTAACATAAATCATTAGATTAAAAACTAAATAATTCAATATTTATTTACAATAATGATTATATGCTTAAACACATCAGTTAATAAATGATAAACATATAAACATCATACAATGATAACTAAACAATTATTTTTTCCTATATAATTTCTTCTCAAATCATAAATACCAAAACAATATAATAGATTTTCTTTTCAAATCATAACTCCTAAGTTTTAAATTAATCACAATTTAAATATTTACTCGTCTCATTATTTATTAAAAATATTTATCATGATATCTAAATATAACTAATATTTTCACTACTTATAATTAAATAAAATTCCTACATAAACTAATAAAGAAATATATTAAATTAAAAGGAAAATTTAATAATAATTGTTACAGGTTAAATTAAATAATACAATATTCAAATTAAAATTTAGTCAATTAAGCTTTTTCCAAATATTATTCATGTAAATACATATAAATCATTATCTCTTTTAGATTAAATCTTGTCCAGATATTAAACATTCCCCTGATGATGGACTCACTTTGAAGTCCAAAATGTTGGGTTAAAAACTCTTTAACAAGTCACTCCAAGATCTTTCAATAATTTTTTCCACAAATTTGGGATCATATCTATGGAATGTTGTATCCCAAAATTGGAAGAACCTTAGGGTGTCTAATTCTACTTTGGATTATTTCATGTCCTTAAATGGATATGAGGCCATGTGTAATGTCATGTGAAACTATAGAGCCATCTTTTCCTATGAAAGTGCTCCACCTACCCCTATGCATACCTCATATTCTATTTCCTACAATGTCAATCAACCAATCAAAAAATTGGGTAGTAGGTGAGAAGGCTTTGCTACTCCAATTATAAGATGTGTGTCATCCTAATAAAGAAATTAGACATTGACTATAGACATGACCTACTTGAATTGTTTTGATAGAAACAAAGTTGTTACGTTGAACAATGTTTAATATAGTGTGATGTAGAAGTCCCAATAGATATTTTCTTATGGCTAGATGTAGTGAGACTATCAAAGGACTTTGAAATGGATGCATACTAGAAACCCCTAAATTGTCCACTTCTAAGCAATTTCTAGGAATACAAGCATGAGATACACCATATCCAAGGGTAGAACATCTCAAATAATTGATTCAGATTTCATTCCCATAGATTATGAGATTTGTTGATTTCTTAGTTCAAGGATAGAGGATATCATCCTAGCTTATAATGCTTCCTTCCATTGCTACAAAGTATATCAACAAAACACATTCTTCATAGAAAGTTTCTACGTTTGAACCCCCATTCAACATGCATGACATCGAAGTAAACAAATAAAAGGGAGTCTTTAGTATATTAGTAGGATACTCCTCATTTGGATAAACTCTAAATGATTCTTTGTTGTTCCACCATGTCTTTAAAAACTCACCATGCAAGATATTGGTACATGATAACCAATCCTCATCTAAGGTCATTTCTTCCTTGGGGAGATTGAAATACATTTCAAGATATAAGGAATTGAATTAGGAAATAAGATTTGTTTTTCTATGATCGACATGTCCCATTAAGGATCAACATTTTTCTTAATCCACTCAACTACCTATACATCTAAAAATACAAGGGAATGGGAAGTCACCTTATGCATCAAATATTTTCTAGCATCCTTGTACATTTCTGAGTTTGGGTCATCTAGTTACAAGTTGTTTGCTTATATAGATGGTAAAATTATATTCATGCATATGTTGTATATCTATTAATGAATAATAATGAATAATTGAGTTTCCTTGAACTCGAGACTATGTGACTTAGGGGTTTTATAGACCGTTTTCCTTAACACTTACATAATTTCCTTGCATAACACATTAAAAAAAAATACTCATTTATATATATTATCTCACAAATATCTAATCCAAGAAACTCGAGGTTCGAACATGAGGCTTCTTGTGTTTATCTAGTGGCCAATTCTTTTGTATTTCTTTATATTTTTTTATTATAAATCATGTTGAAGGATCTGTCTTTATGGATAAAGAGGAAGAAAGGCTAATGAGAGTAACCTAGGGTTTAATTATGAATAAAATTACAACTTGTGAAACCATAATGTAGACGAGGATGGCTCAACAACACTCCACAAAAATTTCTCCCTCACAGCAAAGGTTGAGTTTAAGGTTTCTGGTAAATAAATTCATGTGCTAATTCACCTAGTGTTGGTGATTGAAGCTATGGCCAAATTTTAATGAAGAAGTTAGACCAGGGCATAAAGATTGTTCCTTAGACATGAAACCTTAGGTTACTAAGTGAGATTTCGTAGAAAAGAGTTAGTCAAGGGAACATTGATAAAAAATGGTTATTTAAGGGATTTCATGGTTTTATTGGCTTAGGTAAGTTGGCCAAGGGATCTAGAAATATCTTGGGTTGCTAGGGCGAAACCATGGGGATCAATTAAGGAAAATAAATTTCTAAGATTTGTTACTTAAATATCATGATGCTCTCTTTCATCACGTCTAGAGAATTTTCTATGTGCTATGGTGAGATATATGAGGTCATTATAGCACATGCGGAGCTTAAGAAGACTACGGATCAAAGGGAAAGGAGATAAAAATGCTATATGCTTTGGGAAAATGTTAAATTTTCCTAGTCAATCGAGAGAAATGTGTGAGGGAGCACTTTGATGTGAGGAAGATAAAAATCTAGGTAAATTCACTCACGAAATAAGCAAACAATATGTTAGAAATTGTTGCAAGAAAGGTTAAATTTGACTTGTTCCCTAGCTGGATTTAGTAATTTGATATTCCACATCAACATGATGACTTAGATTGCAGTCAACTTACGTGACTTAGCCATTTCTACTACTTTACTTAGTAAATTTGAGTTCTGGCTAGAAGTAGACTTGTGCGCAAAGTGATTGCTAAAATTTAGAAACCTAGTTTAGTTATTTTTAGTTGAACTTGGTTAACTAAGCTCAAGTCATTAGTTGAGTCACTTGAAGGCCACTTGAATAGTAGAATTGTTGTTAACTCATTTATCTCTCAGCTAAACTAGTCAATAAGCTAAAAATATCCCAGACATGTATGTATTTCAAATTTCTTAGCTAAAGTGGAGGAAAAGGCACATTGTAATTATCAATTGTATACTAGTTGAGTGTGCATGCTTGGAAGTTAACTAGGTGAATCATTCCTTGGGAATTACATAATAAAATAGGAGGGAAGTCCTATCCTTTACGATCTAATTTCCCTAAGGATTGCACAAGGAAATAGGAGCTAGATGGAGCCTTCAATTGGCTATGTCTTGGCTAGATCAGGACAATGAGAAGGATAATAGGTTTACAGTGCAAGGTGTGCTTTAGGATTGAAGAAATACATTGTAATAGTTTTCCATTCTCATCTTATTAATGAAAAGCAGCAAAGGGTTTTTTCCATCTTGGGTTCCCTTATAAAATCATTGTGTTCTTGTGGTTTTGATTGTTGCATGTCATTGTATGTGTTTCTAAATTTTGATTTTCATTCTACATAATAGTAGTGAAAAATTTAATCTCTTGTTTTCAGTTACAATACATCAGTAGTAGAAAATTTCTATTAATTTCTGCATAGTATTAGAGAATAAATCACACTAGAAACCAGTGAATAGATCTCCCAGTTTACATATTTTGATTTCTAGATTAATGAAGTAGTTTGTATTCCTTGCAGGAAAATGTGTTTCAAAGAATTGAGATTGAAGTATGCCTTGAAGTGAAACTTGAATTTATTAACTTGGAAGGAAATGATGGAACTTTTCCTCGATGATAATGTAGTGCTAGAGTACACCAAAACAAACATTCCAAAACTGGCAGTATGAGATGCACAATAGTTATCCCAATGGAAGAAGGATATTGTAAAAAGCCAGTAGGATCATCCTGAGGGTATGAGAGACCACATTGTATTGAATTTACATTGCAGGGATACTTCCTTTACTATGTGGAAGACTCTCACTAAACTATTCAAAAATGGGAGTGATGCTAGGAAATTGGCTTTGAGGGACAAAATCATGAACATTTGTATGTAGAAAAAAGTGAAACCATTCGACATTACCTCTCTAGATTCACTTAGTGTCGAGATGAGCTTGGAGGAGTTGGAGAAAATAAACCTTCTTTATACGTAGTGAGCGTATCCCTCTAGGCCTTCCAAAATCTTGGCAAAAGTTCTAAGACTCTATAAATAAAAGGGATAAATTAACAAATTGGGAAAGACTTTTGTATAGTTTGGTGCAAGAATAAATTCAGAGGAAGACTAAAGATGGAGTAACATCAAAAGTCGACGAGGAAGATAATTTTTCCTTGGTTGGGAAGGGAAAGAAAGCTAAGGGAATGAAGGCCCAAAGAAAGGTAGAGTCCATCTAGAATGATGGAAAGAAGAAGGACCTATGAAAGATAAAATGTTTTCAGTTTCTGCAGAAGAAACATTTATGAGGAGCAGGAGGTGAAGCACTTTCCTCACAATTCAAGTTAGAATTCACCTTGATTGCATGCATGGAGAGCATTGTAATGGGGAGTGTGTGGTATCTACATTTAGGTGTCTTGTTCCATATGACAAGATGTAAAGAATACTTAAATAGCCTAGAGGCGAAGGATCTCCAAATGCACATAGAACTTAGGGATGGTGGGAAGTACAATACCGAATGAATTGGATCTGTAACCATTAAGAGTGAGTTGAGCTCCCATATTCATCTGAAATATGTCATGTATGTAAATAGGTTGACCGACAACTTGATCTATGTAGATGTATTGGAGGATAGAGGCTTGTTGATTGTGCTGGACCCACCAACATGTCAGGGGATCTCCCCGGTAAGAAGTCCCAATTAGACCTTAGACCATTTGGTGTAGGAGTCCCAGTAGTGGGACATACGATAATGCCTTGATTGTGATTTCGTATAGAGGTAAGTAAGATAACTTTGTCAGTAGCAAGGGTGTGACATATGCAGTAATCCAAGGAAGGTATATGAGATGTTATAACACAGTGGTTGAGATGAGTACACCCCTTGGAAGCCTGTGATAGCATGGATTTAAGAAGGGAACACACGAGAAAAGATGCATCACAATGTGGAAGGAAAGTTAGTTGGAAATCAAAAGTGATGGTTAAACCAACAACACATTTTAGAAAGATTCATATATATATACACAGAAATAGCTATACATGCATGTGTAAGAAAACCAATACATATATCATTTAGAGTAAAGAGATAACTGAAATAAAATACACCATATGCATGAAACATGTTGGCTCTTGTTATAATAAGAAGCATAAGTTCTAGTAAAACAATACATCAATGTCCAACCACTAGTTTCGATAGTGGAATATTACAGCCACAACTGTCTCCTCCTCCAAAGAGATGTACTACCTCTGCGGAGTGGAGAAGCCAAGGATCATTACAATATTGTCCAAGTTATCTGTAAGATAGTCATATTGGAAGCTTGGCTGACCAAAATCTCTGCAATAAGTTATGAGGGACTATTTATAGCAAAGGGTGGGGTGTCCCTTGACATTCCCCTTTGTGACAGTTCATCTACCCTGATGACTCTTAATCTACTCTATGAATGCTACATCCAACTATTGACACTTGAACTTACACTTGACAAGACGTTACATTAAAATGCACATGTACCCATGTGAGACAAAAAATGGCTTGAGAAAGTCATGCAAGACATCACTATGAATCAAACAATTATGGGAAGTCCAACTCTTCAACATCCTCTTGATGATCAATAGTAGCAAATTGATGCCAAGATTGGCAGTCCATGATGGCATCCTTGTACTCCAAGGTGACATCTATGTGGGACATGACCCTTACCTCCATAACATCCAGGTACACTGCTCGGGCTCCTCTATCCAACTCATGTGAAATCATGTGCATCATTGTCTTCAATGTGGTTAGAACAACAACATATTTGTGCATGGTGTCTTCATTGATCAACAAGTCTCCACTGGTGGCTATGCTCGTTAAAGTATGAGTCAAGCTCTAGTCAAACTTGTGCCTTTGTCTTCACTTAGGTGAGAGTCCCAATAGATGGGATTACATGTGTGTGCACCACAATGTCCATACTCTTGAATACACATGCATGGGAAACCTGTAGACTAGTGATGAGCAGCGAGAGCTCTTCATAGTTTTGTATCTGACTCCGGATGCATGCCTACAACTCAACTGCTCTAGGCTTCATCATCTTAGGCAAGTTAGGTGGGGCTCCCTTATATCTCATTATCTATGTTTGCGTGTAATCAACAATAGCATGCACGTTCGACAAAATATGTTCTCTTTTACCACATCGATACTGCCGTCCATTAAGATGGATGACTTCCTTATGCATGGTGCCAAACTTGGAATACAATGCTCACATGATTGTGTCAAAGGACAATACTTCATCCAATATTTCCTTCTTCAATTCTACTCAGGCAGATGCTATAACAGATTCTCCTCCTTGCTTGGCTATTTATAGTTCCCTAGCCATTCATTTGTTCTCAGCTATCAGAAAGAAAACAGTGGAGCTAGCTTCTTTGTCATATGATCTGGTAGCATCGGCCAATGCTACTATATGTTTGAGCATGTCAAAAATGATCACTCATTCCTCAAACTACATTGGGGATGTTTGATCATCTAGAGTCGACACTCTGTGAGATTGCAACACTTTATGTTGAGCCTCGTCGAATCAGATGTTGTGCATCTCTCCTTCCAGCTGATATCCAAGGATCTTAGTGTCTCCTTGGTCGGTTGGGACTTTATCTTCTTTTGAATGTGGTGAAGCTAGTGGGTCAACCTATTGGTGGTGAGGCATGAGGTCGATGTCCTACTCTAACTCCTACTACTCCATGTATATATCCATCTATTCAGGTGCTCACTCTATCTCTTGAGAAAAGTCGTGCTCATATGATGTTTCACCTTGTTTGCGTGATGCGATCTGTTCTGATGAGTCCACTTCTTGTACGAGTGTTGTTTCATCCATCTGCACATGTTTCACCCTCTATTGTACCTATTTCTACTACGCTTCCCTCTCCTGTTTGTGTAGCTCCTATTTCTTTCAAAGTTTCTCCTTCAACTCATGCAACTCTTTCTCAATTTCCTCCATTCTCTATTTCTCTCTTTGCCTTTGCACATTTCTCTTGTTGCTCTATTTCCTCTTTTCCTCTATGGCCATAGTTTCTTTCTCCACAAGTGGATCTACTCAAAACTTGCAACTTTTCTCTTACTCAATGAGATCGATAATCTTCATCTTGCCCTTATCACGCACTAGTATGTTCACCTTTACTACTCCTGCTGCCTCTGGTGCTCTCTGGGATGATGTTTCACGTTGCTTCGCTAACCATTCCACAATGAAGCCAATCGGTTCATTAAGTCTGGAAGATTTGTAACAATATCTCCATGGGTCCTCCTCTACCCAATGACATGCCCCATGGATCCAGTTGAACTATACTCTCGTGTAGTGATCTTTCACAAGACAATGCAGGTCATACAAATTGTAACTTTCGAGGTCGAATGGATACTTCTTCATCTCCTCTGCTTCAGCAACTGCATGCTTGAAACCCCAAATCTTATATAACCCAATTCGCAGTGGAAGAGCGGGCCAAGGTGCCTTCTCCTTCCACTACATCCTAGTTGTCAATCCTGTCGAGATGTGATACTCTACTTCATACATTACGAGTACATCCAAGGTAAACTTGAGTAGAACATTTAGAGGCATCTCTGCATTCTACATCCATATGAAGGTGTGGGACGGTGAGGCATACGAATTAGCTATGTCTATTGGTGCCTCCATTACTGCCTCCAACATGCAGGGTGGATCTTGTTTAAATATCATCTTCTAAACTAGGGTGAGAAAATGATCAAACATGTGTTATATAATTCCTTTGAAGATGCATTTGTATAACATGTTACATAAAGTGTTCAGAGCAGTCTCCGCTAGTGACCATGCCCACTTCAAGCCTGCGAACTCCTGTCGGGCACAGACTACATCCAAGATGTAGGCGGACATGTAGAGTTCTAATTGCATAACTTTGGGTAGTTGTCGAGCCCTTGTTACCTACTCCTTTAGCTGATGAGCCAACATGTCATACCAATTGCATACTTTGCCTTCTCTGCCCAGTTGGTCTAGCGCGACCACCCAATTCTGTGCGAAGGTTTCTATGCTTTCTTGGCCATACACATGACATGCAGAGACTACCAAGTATTGATACACCTTCTACAATATCTTCGTGTTGTAGATCTATTTGGGTGTCATCCTAAATCTAGCCAGCTCCTTTACCGAGTACTTCAGAATGTCTCTGGAGTTGGCATTTCTATTGGGTAAGCTGGAGGGAGTCTCAATGATAGTCACGAGTTCTGACATATGATACATCTCATCATAATCATGTGCCCTAAAGGTTTCATTATTATTCCCACTGATATTGTTGAAGGTCATCATCTCGAGATCAGTGTGTGAGACGATCTAGTGTATCATGTCTGCACATGGGAATACTAGGTATCTGCATGCAATCTGGTACAAGCCAGACTTTTGGATGTTCACATAGACCTAGCAGTGTTTGAGGTCTTCCCCAAATGTGCCTACAAATGCATCATTGACCTCTTTCCATTTTAGCTTGATTTCCTTGTTTAGAATCAACTTGGTATCTTCATAGATTAGTAGACATGTGGATACTCACTCAATTGCTGCTCTAGTTGCACTTCCGTAGTGTCCTTTGATCCTGGTCTCTTGGAGGCCATTAATATTAAACTATTGAGAGGCAGGCGCACGCTTGCTACATTTGGAGACAAAGTGACATGCATGGAAAGAAATGTGTCAGTGAAAGATAAACAAAATTCAGGAATGGCATAACACATACC
Source organism: Pinus taeda (assembly GCA_000404065.3). Lineage (NCBI taxonomy): Eukaryota > Viridiplantae > Streptophyta > Pinopsida > Pinales > Pinaceae > Pinus > Pinus taeda. Next base: position 673,155 of record APFE030378347.1, on the reverse strand, counting down.
TGGGGATTGATTGGCAAGGATTGTGAAATTTCTTCTAGGAGGTTGGGAGACTAGCTACTAGACTTGCACAAAAACAACATGGGCTATCGGGGATGCATGAATGGCTGCTGGAATTGTTTAATGCGCAATCTAGGCTAGTTGATGACTGTTGTAATTGTGCAATGCACAATTTTAGCTGGAAATGGTTGTAGCCTTAGTGACTGCATTGCGCAATTTTCTGGGTTAGCAGTCATTTTCCCTCTGAATTACGTAAAGAAGGCCTAGAGGATAGTTACTACGAAGAAATTTGAATTTCCTGAGGGGAAGATAGAGCCTTCACTCTCAAAATTCCACAATGTTGTCTTGGTGAGGCAGTGTGTGGGCCAAGGCTATGCAGAACCACTGACAAGCAACTCAAAGAAAAAGTGAAAGTGAATGCATGGTGATACTGAGTGTAGGTAGAAGCAAATGATCATGCATGAAAACAGTGAATGAAAGATTCAAAAAATGAAACAACATGCATGTGAGTGAAGCGAGTCACTGAATCCACTACCATTCGTGTGAAACTATTTCATTCATTGTTATATACCTAGGGGGGTAATATGGGGTACCGAGGGAGGTACCCAAGGTAATAATGTAATAATGTGATGGGTCATAGTAATAAATAAGGTGGTTAACCCATGTCATGTAAGGGACCACAAGTAGTTAATGATAATGTAAGGGGCCCATGGTATTAGTTGATGGTATGAGGAAACCATGGTAATGATGCATGGTATTTTTTTTTACTTTTTGCAGGATTTCAAGGGCGGCGAGTTTGCAGATCAGATATATACATTTTGGTTCAAGATCTGAAAAATATGATTGCAGATCTATATTCCTTGTGAAAAAATAGCCGATTTAAAAACAAAAATCGGTCGAATCAGAGTCCGGATGAAGGAGATATTGCTGATCTAAAAATCAGTGGGGTTGCAGCTAATTTCAGGGCAGCGTGTTTGTGGCGCAGATCTAGACATCCTGGTGAACGATTTGCAAGATCTAATCACATATCTGGAATCTTTGTGAAAAAAAACCCAATTTCAAAAAAAAAATCAGGTGAATCGGAGTCCGGATGAGGGAGATATCGCTGATTTAAAATCAGCACTTTTTTCAGAAATTTTGGGTGACGGCGGGAGAATAGCAGCGCAGATCTGGAATTCTAGTGCCTGGATCAGGATTTCTATCACATGGGCAGATGCAGAATGGTTGTTACATTTCCAAAAATAGGTTATAGTAGAGATTCTGAGCAATATTGACGAAACTGTGACATTTTCAAATTTTCGCCAAATAAGTGAATTGTTTTCCAAACATTCATGGCTTCTAGCAAGGCATCTTTTACAGGGAATGATAATGGTTCTACTATTGAAGAACACATAAATGGATACAAGAGGATATTTAGAAATAATTGGAAATGGATGGCAACGGCTAGTTTTAAAGATGAGGCAGCACAGGTGGGGATAACTTAACCAAAAGAAGTGTCTCAACCTGCCCGATGAAGAATTTGAAAAATTACTTTTAGACAGATGGTCTCATGCCAGAAAACAAGATAAGGAGAAACGTGTGGGTCTATTTCTGACTGGTATATCCTTATTGCAGGTTCATGGGTTGATTCAGAAGGAGAAGATCATGGTGTCTATAAATCCTAGTTGCAAGCATAATTTTATCAGTGTTAATTTGGCAAAAAAATTGCAAGTCCCAACAAAACACATTGAAAATACACAAGTGGATGATGAGGATGTTCAAGTGTACAAGGATTTAAAGATTTCTATGGATAAATATGTGTTGCATGGTGATTTTTATGCTTCAGAGATGGATAATATGGATGTTGTTTTGGGATATCCTTTGATGGAATCCGTGGGTACTATCAATATTAATGTACAGAAGAAATTCCTGAAGCTATGGTATAAAAAGAAGAAAATTACATTACAGGATATGTCCATCCATAAATAGGTAGAGCACATAGAGGCTAAAGCAGAAGATGTTCAAGGGACTGATATCTCAGATGATGAGCCTTTGATGATCGACAATCAAACAAAAACAGAGGCTGCAAAAGGAAAGGGTACAGGTGATGATACATCAGAGGAGGGTTCAGTGGTTGAAGTCATATTGAAAAAGAAGACACCACAACAGGCACCACAATAGGGTGAAGTCAAACAAAAGTCATCGTCGGTTAAAAATTCAACATATCATCACCCACATCACCCCGCAAGACAACCATCAAGATGGAAACCAAGTAGTCACATGACGGCTACAAAGGAGAGACGATCCACCTACTACACATCAACACAGAAGAGCTGCCACGGTCAACTTCCATCTCAAGCGAGCGAGGCACCAGCGAGATCGAGGGTTCACATTTCTCTTGGATGGCTAGATGCACGTGCATGGTATCAGTGGACTACTCTTTTAAGTAGATCTTATTATTCGTGTTCTTAACATGTTTCGGGGACGAAACATGTTAAGGGGGGTGGAATGTTATATACCTAGGGGGGGTAATATGGGGTACCGAGGGAGGTACCCAAGGTAATAATGTAATAATGGGATGGGTCATAGTAATAAATAAGGTGGTTAACCCATGTCATGTAAGGGACCATAAGTAGTTAATGATAATGTAAGGGGCCCATGGTATTAGTTGATGGTATGAAGAAACCATGGTAATGATGCATGGTATTGTATGTATGAGGCCTATATAGAGGTTAGAGACTTCACATGGAGAATATGAAGAGAAGTATTCTTGTATGAACAAGCATATGGCTTGTGGAGTATTCTCCTTCCTTAAGGAGTGATTGTACGGTGTTGCCCTACCTTAAGGGTTTGATCAATAAAGCATCATTTCTATCTTATTTCTTGGGTTTATTTGCATTACCTTATATTTTCTTATCAGATCTATATCATATTGGGTTAGATCTACAACATTCATGCAACAACAATGAGATATTAAAAAAAACTAAAGTGGTGTTAGTACAAGATATTATGCATGAAAACAACAAAAAGCGTTCAAAGATATCAAGCGAACAACAGTCACATAAGCGAAAACACAAAAAGTGATAGAAATGTTGCAAAAGACAAGTTGAGACCACTTACCCACGAATAGCTTAGTTGGATGTGTCGAAGAGTTCTGGCTGTGCTATGAGATGTCAAAGCTCCAAGATCGATGTGAAGAAATGAGCTCTGAAGTGTCAAATAAATAAGTTTGAAGCTCATGATGTACATGCCACAATTCTAGGAAAGAGTAACACTTGGAGGAAAGATTCTAAAATGATCTTTGCATGTAACCTCCGTCTGCTAAAAATAGCTCCTTAATTCAAGGGATGCTTTTTGCATGTTTCCTTTTTCTATTGCAGGGAAAAGTAGCCCATGCGTGCAAGTCAAGTTTCCTTGGTCCCTGGTGGAACTGGTCAATCCACATATGCATGTAAGAGCTTGATCAACTATGCACATTTCTGGAAGGGAGCTGGGGTGGCTTCCTAAGAGATTTGTGCAATTTTTGGGCAGAGAAATTGACTGCTGCCCACGATTACACAATTCCTAGGCTGAGCAGCCTTGCTGGGAGGAATTGCTCAATTTTCTGGACGAAGCTTGACTGCCATATTTTTGTAATTCTACAGCCCAACAGGCTGCGAAACATAATTGCACAATTTCTAGAGGGAAGGCTAGTTCCCCTCTAGAATTATGCAATTTCTTGAGGGAGCTTCTTAGCTTGTAGCTGGACCAACTCCAAAGAAATAGCCTGTGAGGGGAATGCAACAAGGTTTAATAGACAGGTTGTCTTTTTGCAAAACAATGATTGAAGCTTGTGTACTTGACGAAGAAATTCATGATTTCGTGAAAGGTTGATAGGGAGGGTCCAAAACGAAGCTAAGGTAAAATTTTGGATGGTGATTGTAGCTACTATAACACTTGGCGACAAGCTAGTAGAACTCGAGTTCTCTAAATGGACCTTGTTCATGAAAAACAAGTCTAACACCTCCGAAATTATTGTTCAGTTCTTAGTTCATCTTAGCTTCACACTGGCCTGATTTTAAGATGTTGCATCTACCAAGATCTTGGTCGATTGACACACATTCCAAGCCAAGGCAACATAGTTGTTTCGATTGGGGTTGAGGGGTATATTGGTGCACAAGTAGTATAATTTTCAGAGTCTTAGTTTCATCTCTAATGTTGCTCCGCAACCAGCATGCCTGGAAAGTATCCCGACGGTGTCACATAGGAACACAAGCATATCTCTGCTTCCAACAAGCCTAGTTAGCACCCCGAGGAGTTACTTGCATCACCTCTCTATGTTGCAAGCCTTTCTCTTCTTTTGACTTATTCATTTTTCATTATTCACTTTTTCACTTTTTATTTTTTTCTTATTTTCTCATAACTGTGCATAGAACTTACTCATTTCAAAGGTGGAAGAGGGATCCCGACTTATTGAGAGTAGAAGAGGTTGTTCCTTCAAAGAGGTAGCTTATTATATACCTCTGACATTCTCGTTAAGGTTTTTCCCCTCACCTTACTCTACTTGAGTGAGATGACAAGGGTTAACCGAAAAACAACTAACTAGAGTAGGTGACACTAGTTCGTGTGCAAACATTGTGTTTTCACCAAGGTTCACTTTGAACAATACATATTTTCCTTTAATGTATCATGGACTAAGAGTAACAAGTTCTTCATACAGAGGTAGGATGAGAGATAACCATGTAGTGATAGTTGCACCAGACCTCTTGTACTTTACCCAGCTTGCTTCAAGATTCATGCATAGTTTCATGTGAAACTAAGATATGGATAAAATCATCAAACAAACAACAAAGCAAAGAAAAAGCATAAGAAAATGGAAAAGAAAAGTAAGCAAACAAGCAAGCAAACAAACAAGTGAAGCAGGTAAGCAAAGAAGCATGCAAGCAAACAAACTCAAAGAAAAAACTACTCCTACCCCTAAGCCAACAGTGCATGGGCCTGATCACATTAACTGATATTTCCAATGAAGCAACTGGTGCATTGGTTGACCCATGTTGGTGAAGGCTTGGTCCGTGAGAAACCTGATTGTGTGAACCAACAAACAAGAAAGATATAATAATGAAGAAAACCACACTTTATGTTTAAAAGTGTCCATAGGACATAAGTAAATGTAAGTATACGATAAGTAGCCTGTGGACTTACGATGGTGTTATGCGACACTATATGCAGCTTTGAAGCATACTCATACTCTTGACTGTGACATGCAAGAAAATGAAAGAAACAAAGATAACTTATGTTGTGAGATTGATCTTCAATGTATACAGATGAGTGATGAGAAGCCTTGGGTAACTGAACAATTTCCTAATTGGAAGTGAAGCCAACCTCAAGAGAGAGAGGGCCTAACATAATGATCAGCTTGGGCTGAAATGCCTCAACAGTCTTGGGTGTTTTTACTTTATCGTCAAATAGATCATCATAAACTGGTGGCTTCGAAAAATTGACTGCGATAGAATCATGATCATGATCAAATATGGAATTAAATGGATCACCACAGCCATGATCATAAAAATCAAAGCTTTCATTGACATCGTCATGATCTAATGAATCAAACAGAGGGGTAGATGAAAAGTGAACCAATTCACCCTTTGTGTTTCTAGAAAAGGTAGATGAAAAATCAAATGAGTTTTCAGTGACTAATTCATCCTCTCCATTGTCAAATGATGGATTGACATCCGGTGTGTTCTGTGAGTTATCAACAATTGGTGCATCTGTAGATGAAGATACACATGTGAAATTATGGATGGATGGTTCAACAAAAATGGTAGGAAAGAATGGAGGGGGCTTGGACGGAAGGGAGTCATCCTTCGCCAAGTGTTGATGCTCAAGCTCCCAGTCATAGTCTTCATGAATGACATCGTATGTTGGTTGTGCAACACCAAATCTGTTGAGGGCTTGATCCTCATTCACAACAAGTGTAGACTCCGGAATGGAAGAACACAAGACAATATCATCTAAAGGATTAGCCAAGTATGAAGATGGAGGTTGTGGAATAAAATGCATATGACAACTCGATGCACTCACAACCGAATCTGCATGAAAATTGAGTGGAGTGATGTTGGGAGGATCTGACAGCTGAGTAGATGTGTGAGCATGGTCTCCCCATCACTCTGCAGTGGTGGACCTGTTTGGTGAGAGGATGGTGGGAAGTCACTTGAGATAGTGACTGATCCATCTGTAATTTCTCAACTCCATCACTAAAGAATATAGAGTGAGGATTGAATTCAAACTTCTTAAGACAATACTTGAATCGATTCCAAAGGTTGAAAATTTTCATCTGGCCCTTCGAAGCTTGAAATTGTAAATCATGGAGGCGCTGCCAACAATCCATAGGCAATTCATGTAGAGCATTTCGTTGTTGTAACATTTTTTCGTCAAGATGGTTTGGATCAAAATGATAGAAAGTGTCTTCAATGAGATCATAGAAGTGCTCAAGTGAGTGCACGCTGTCAGCTAGTAGGTTGCACAACCATCTATGTGGAGATTCACAATGTGTGTATGCAAGTAGAAAACTGGCCTATTCATCAGAACATCCATCTTTCTCAGGAAGCATGGAAAGAAAGGCATGCAAGAACTCAGGCCAAGCCACTTCATATTCAACATCATACGTGTATGTGCACAACTGATCGAAAAAATCCCTAGTGATGGTAACGTATTCGACATGTGAAAAACATCTTGGAGGGAGGAGAGTGCAAGACTCCATGGTAAATATGCAAAGGTTCAAAATAGGATAAGAAGACACAGCTTGTCATCCGGCCCTCCTTCTAGCACCAAAAATGTTGACGATGCTGGACCCAGCAACATGTTAAGGGATCTCCACAGTAAGAAGTTCCAATTAGGCCTCAAACCGTTTGGTGTAGGAGTCGCAGCAGTGGGTCGTATGGTAATGCCTTGATTGTGATTTGGCATAGAGGCAAGTAAGCTAACTCTATTGGTAGCAATGGTGTGAGATATGCAGTAAGCCAAGGAAGATGCACGAGAGGTTCTAACACACGGGGGTTGAGATGAGTGTGGCCTTTAGAAACCTATGATTGCATGAACTTAGGAAGGGAACGCACGAGAAAAGATGCATCACAACATGTAAGGAAGGTTAGCTAGAAATCCAAAGTGATGGTTAAACCAATAGCACATTTCTGAAAGATTCATACATACATACACAGAAATAGTTATACATGCATGCATAAGAAAACAAATACATATATCATTTAGAGTAAATAGATAGTTGAGATACAATACAACATATACATGGAACGTGCTGGATCTTTTTATATTAAGAAGTGTAAGTTCCAATCATCCCATACATCGATTCCCAACCACTACTTCTGACAATGAAACATTACAGCCACAACCACCTCCTCCTCCAAAGATATGTACTAGCTCTACGTAGTGGAGAATCCAAGGTTCCTTACAATATTGTCCATGCTCTCTCTAAGATAGTCCTATTGGAAGATTGGCTAATCAAGAGCCTCTAGAATGAGTTATGATGAACTATTTATAGCAAAGGGTGGGGTGGCCCCTAACATTCCCCTTTGTGACAATTCATCTACCCTCATGACTCTTCATCTACTCTATGACTGATAAATACACTTGACAAGACATTACATTACAATGCACATGTACCCATGTGAGACAAAAAATGGCTTGAGCAAGCCATGCAAGACATCACTGTGATTCAGATAACTGTGGGAAGTCCAACTCTTCAAAATCCTCATGATAATAAATAGTACTGAATTGATGCCAAGATTGGTAGTCCATGATGGTGTCTATGTACTCCGAGGTGACATATTTCTAGAACTTGACTCTTGTCTCATGTTGCTAGTGCTAGACCCACCAACATGTCAAAGGGATCTCCCTACTAAGAAGTCCCAATTAGACCTCAGACCGTTTGGTGTATGAGTCCCAGCAGTGGGTCATATAGCAATGCCTTGACTGCAATTTCACATAGAGGCAAGTAAGATAACTATGTCAGGAGCAAGGGTGTGACTGTTGCAGTGAGTCGAGGAAGGCGCATGAGAGGTTCTAACAAATCTGGGTTGAGACGAGTGTGCCCCTAGGAACTTGTAAGAGTACTTGGATGGGAAGGGAACACACGAGTGAATATGCATCACAAGCTGGAAAGCAAGTCAGCAAGCAATCCAAAGTGATTGTTAAACCAACAATACATCTACAAGATTCATACAATTGCATACCAAATAGCTCATACACAACTATGTAGGCTAAACAACATACATTTCTATTGAAACCATAATAGTCCAACTATAATAACAACATATGCATGAAAACCTGTTGGCTCTGTTTTATTAAGAAGTGTAAGTTCCAGTCATACAATACATCCATGTAAAGCCACTATCTCCAATAGTGGAACGTTATAGCCACATCCACCTGCTCTTCCAAAGAGATGTACTAGCTCTGTGCAGTGGAGAAGCCATGGTGCGTTACAATACTTTCCATGCTCTCTCCAAGATATTCTTATCGGAAGCATGGCTGACCAAAATCCCATACAATGAGTTATGAGGGACTATTTATAGTAAAGGGTGGGGTGGCCCTTGACGTTCCCCTTTGTGACTATTCAACTACCCTCATGACTCTTCACCTACTTTATGACTATTACATCCAACTATTGACACTTGACTTACACTTGACATGACTTAATATTACAATGCACATGTACCCATGTGAACAAAATGGCTTGAGCAAGCCAAGCTAGACATCACCCTCACTTAGATAACCATGGAAGTTCAATTACTCAACATCCCCATGTTGATCAATAGTAACATATTGACACCAAGATTTGTAGTCCTTGTTGGTGTCCATGTGTTCCACAGTGACATTCGTATGAAACCTAACTCTTGCCTCCATACCATCTCGGTACCCTGCATCAACTCGTCGAAGTACAAGTTAAACTCGATTCAGATCTATTTCTTTGTCTTCACCTCAGTGAGAGTCCCAAGTGATGGGATCACATGTGTCCATACCACAACATCCATACTCTAGAATACTGGTGCATGGGAAGCCTGTATGTTAGTGATGAACTGCGGGAGCTCTTCATAATTCTAGCTATGACTCCAAATACGTGCTTTCAACTCAACCAAATTAACCCTCATCATCTTAGATAAGTGAATTGAGGCTCCCTTGTATTTCATTGTCCATTTTTTCATGTCATCAACAACAACATGCAAGTTCATCAAGATACATGCTGTTCTAGCACATCATTGCTCCCATCCATTGAGATGGATGACTGCCTTGTGCATGGTAGCAAAATTGGATTATAATGTTTGTATAATTGTTTCAAGGGACAATACTTCATGTAGTATTGCCTTTTTCAGTTCAGCTCAGGTGTACATTTTTGCCAAGTCTCCTACTTGCTTGGCCATTTGTAGTTCCTTTTCCATTCACTCATTCTCAGCTAACAGGAAGTGCACACTTGAGCTAGTGGCTTCAGTATACACTCTATCTGCATCGGCTAAGGCAACTATATGTTTGCAAACATTCATCACAATCACTCATTCCTCAACATGTACAGGAGACACATGATCCTTTGGAGTTGACACTCTGCGAGACTGCACAACTCTATGTTGGGATTTATCAAACGAGATGTTACATTTGAGAAGGCCTTGTCTTGTGTAATCATACCAAGAATCTCATGAGGACTTTGGTTCTACAATTATATTGTTGTGTTACATGCCTAAAACCACAAATGTAGAGGTAGACCTTGGTTATCTAACATAGTTCTTGCTGCTCCCACAATGTTATGGTTCTCTCTCTCAGCTACCACATTCTACTATGGGTTGCGGGGTGTTGCCAGCTCTCCTTCAATGCCTTCTTTCACACAACAATTTTTTAATTTATTCGAAACATACTCACCCCCATTATCGCTCTCAAGAGCCTTCACCTTCTTGCTAGTTTATTTCTCAACTAGTGCCTTGAATTCTATGAACTTGGAGAATGTCTCATCTTTCTTCCGCATGAAGAAGATCTAACACTTCTTTGAGAAGTCATCAGTAGAAAAGACAAAATTGTTGTCTCTGGAATTAGAGTTTCTCGAGAAAGTTCCATAAACATCAAAGTGGATCCTTTCCAATACTACATGTGCTTTGTTGTCCTGATAATGGAATGTGGATTTTACATTCTTCTCCAATATACATCCTTTACATACATCTTGCTGCTCACGTTCTATTTTAGGGATACCTATGGTTATTTGTTCCACAACCTTCAAGTCTCCATGATGCAAATTTTCAAGTATCTGTAGAAATTATGATATAGATTTGCAACTTCTCATGAAGTTTTAATCAAAATCACAAGACATAAACTTGCTCTGTTACTCTGTAGACATTAAATCACAATTTAGAACAAAAATCTCAGACATGAAATAAGAAATAACACACATGAAGATAATATTTTTTCTTGGGGAAAGAAAACTGCTGAAAACCCCAATTACTTCTTGAATTAATATGATGAATAGAGATGTAGTACAAATACTTTTCTCAACTGAGCACAACTTGCAGGTGCATAACTTGTCTTTTTTCTCACTGAGAGGCTCTAACCCAGGCGTCATCAATTTTTACCTCTGCTTGAGCCCTTAGTAATTAGGAATTTCCTCCAAAATTCTTCCACAATTCCTCAGGGTTGATCACCTGACCTCATGCAACACTTGTACACTCAACTAGTTTACAAGTGTTGGTTAACTACCTTGGAAATTCAACCACAACTAGGTGACTCATATTCTTTGCATGCATGAACTAATTATTAGTTGAACAATCAGCTAACTACATGATACCTAAATTAGGCTCATGTCCCACTACTTAACTAACAACCAACTAGTTATATTAATAGTTATAACTAGATGAACTGATTACAATTGAAATTAACTCAACCTAGACTCCTAAAATTTACGAATCACTACATCCAACTAAAGTTCATGCCCTTAAGTTGAATTAATGGAGCTAGAATCATATTTATTAGGAATAAAACAATAAAACTAAAATTAAACTCATTAACTTGAATTGAGTGTTCTTAACTGAGTGATAAGAGCCATGTCACCTTAGTTAACTCCTCTAGGTTTTTTGCTGATGTGGAATTTCGAATTTATCAAAATTAATAGAGGAAAAATCATATTTATAATTTATTATTGCGCTTTTCAACACTCCCTCTAAGTAAGAAATGGCTTATAAACCACCCCTATCCTAGACCTTTGGGATGCATTGAATTAAACACCTCTCATTTTTGTTGTTTCTATTGTAACATCTGGAACTGAGAAGCATAAAAAAAATTTAATCAACTGTACCTGCAACTATCTACTACGAAAAATGTGTTGTTGTTGAATCTACTATTGATACTCTTACATTTTTTCCGACCCTCCTTTGCACTCCTTCATATCTGGCTGACATTGATCGTCCTTCTACTGAATATTGTGGGACTTATTACTAAGTTAATGATGTATGAGCAGAATGCGTCAATGGACACTACAAAAATTTTTGCAACTCTTGGACTAAGGATCTACATTGTTGCACCTCACTCTTGGATGTATAGTTGCATGTTCTCCCTCTACTCACTTGGCTTGAACTAACCCCCTAATAGAGGTTTCTACTTTAGTGTATGTCTCCTCTCTGCCTCTCCATTTGTGGATTTTCCACAACATCCTGATGCTCCTTCTCAGGTTGCATTTTGAGAAGTCTAACATGTTCTTGAATCGAACCCTGATCTAACCCTGATCTAACCTTAAGTGCATATAGGTTCCTGAATCGAACCCCGATCTACTTCACCTGTCGTGTGGGTATGTGTCTCAAGAATGCTTTTCCTTTCCTCAAGATCACATCATAACCATAGCCTTCTAAAACTATAACAAATATGAGATGCTTCTTTAGGCTTGGAACGAACATGACATCCATGAGACTGATAGCGGATCCCAACTCCAAAGGTGACTGTACCAGAGTGGATCATGCTATACATTTCTTCATCTCCAAACTCAATATTTTTCTAGAGATATTTCTCCTCCAGCTCACTAAAAAACACTCTACACCCATTCGTATGAAACGAGGCACCTGAAACCAAGTACCACACACTCTGTATCATAGTGCTAGCCATGCATGTGATAAGGGTGAGATCTAGCTCAAACTATGAATCTAAAGCTTCACTTATTGTTGATACTATTGACTCCTTCTAGCTAGACTTTTTGTTTGTACAAATAGTAGCACAGTACCTGAATTCATGACAAATAAATCATTTAGTTTTGGAAAATTCTTTCATCTTTTCCTTTTGGTTATATTCAAACTCACCTTGGGAATTATTTCCCTTTGCCTTCATTCCTTTTCTAATTAGATCAAAGTCCTCTTCCTCTTCCTTGTATGAGGTTCCATCTCTAGTATTCTACCTTATTTCCATCATATACTAAATCAGATCATAAGAACTCCCAATTCAATAGATTTTCCCTGTCGTTCACCGAATCTTAATAGTTATGCCAACTCTTGGTAAGGTATAGAAGATATAGGCTTACCAAGTCATCTTCACGGACAATAACACTGACCCCACTTAATTCATCATGAAATTGTGTGAACCTGCTCAGATACTGTGGTATAATGTCATTCTTGTACATCTTGATACTTTGAAGTTTATCCTTGAGCACCATCTATTGTGGTCACTACTATTCTCAAATAGTTTTTCACTGCTTTAAACATCGCAAACAACGTTTCTATTCAATGGAGATTTCACACAATATGAGCTCATACTCCCTCCGAGATTATTCTTGCTGACTTTGCTATATATTTCTTCCGTCATGGAAGGTCCTTGATATCAATTCCTGGTGGTATTGAAATATTTGCCTTGACATATTCAAGAAATGCATTATCATCCAATACTGCCTCCATGCGGTCCTTTTATGCAACAGAATTTGAGGTGCCTTCCAAGGCATACTCTAGCCTTAGTTAATTGAAGGTCATCTTCTTAGCTATGAATAAATCTTGCTACATTGGTCTTCAAATTCAAATCTCTGAGAAACAACTTTGAATTTACTACTCTAATGTGAATCCTACTCTACTACCATGTAGAAATTATGATCTATATTTTCACATGCTTGTAAACTTTTAATGAAAACCACAATACAAAAGCCTAATCTACCACTCTGTGGACATTAATTCAAAATGTAGAACAAAAATCTTACGCATGCAATAAGAAAGAACACACATGCGAATAGTATTTTTCCCAGGGAAGGAAAACTACTAAAATCCCCAATTCCTGCTTGTATTAATCTAATGAATAGAGATGTATTATAATTTCTTTTCTCAACTGAGCACAACTTGTAAGTTGATAACCTATCTCTCTTCTCACTAATAAGATCCGAATCATACTTAGTCATTTTCTTCCTTTACTTGATCCCCTATTTCTTGCACAATTATGAGGAAATAGGACCCTATTAATTAGGAATTTCTTCTAAAATTCTTGTGCAATTCCTTAGGGTTAACCACCTGACATCATGCAAAATATATATAGTCAACTAGTTTACAACTACTGGTTAAATACCTTGGAAGTGCCACCACAACTGGGCAACCCATATCCTTTGCATGCATGAGCTAATTATTAGCTAATTTATCAATTAACTATATGATATCTGAGTTAGACACATGTCCCACTACTTAACTGATGATCAACTAGTTCTTTTAACAATGAGTACTAGTTTAACTAATTACAACTCAAATTAACTCAACCTATGCTCCTAATATTTAGGAATCACTACATACAACTAAAATTCATGCCCTTAACTCAAATTAATTGAGCTAGACTCATATCTTTTAGGAATTAACACAAGAAAACTAAACTTCAAATCATTAAGATGAATTGAGTGTTCTTAAGAAAGTGACAAGTGCCATGTCACCTCAATTAACTCCCACAAGTTGTCTACTGATGTGGAATTTCAAATTTATCAAATTTAATAAAGGAAAAATCAAATTAGGGATTCATTTCTTCTTTTTTCAATAGTATTCTATGCCAAAGTTCACCGACGTTGCGGCCTTGCAGTTTCTCCACCTTACTTCTTAATGTAGCACAATATTGCACATCTAGCTTATGCATGTTCTTCACACGAACCTCAATCTGGTTTACTTGTCCTATGGCTATGTGCATTAGAAATTTTTTCCCTTCGTTGAATATCACATGATAACCATGGTCTTCCAACACTGCAACATAGATGAGATTTTTGTTTAGTCCTGGAATGAACATGACATCCTTGGTTTTGAGAGGGGATCCCAACTTCCTCTAAAAGGTGATTGTAGCAATATTGGACATGATGTACCTTCCATCATCCCCCATCTTAATGTGCATTTGGATATATTTCTCCTCCAGGTCAATAAAAATGTCTCTACACCCTATCATGTGGAATGATGCAACTGAGTCCAAGTGCCACATGCTCCCTGTCACCATGTTGGCCATGCATGTGATAACGATGAATTCAAGCTCAAACTATGTAGCCAAACCTTCACCTGGTGCTACTCCTAAGGTCCTCTTGGTCGAATTTTTGAGTGGACACTTTGTGGTATAGCTCCCAAATTCATGAGAATTGAAGAATTTAATTTTGGACAAATATTTCTTCTTTCCCCCTTGCCCTGATTCTGGTTTGGTTTGATATTTTTTCCCTTTTCCCTTCTTTCTATTCCCATCCAATGAGAATTTTTCTTCTTCTTCTCCCTTGGATGAAGTCCCATCTTTGGTATTTCCCCTTATCTCCTCTTGTAACGAATCATACCATAAGTGTTTCCAATTCGGTAATTTCTCCCTCCCATTCACCAAGTCTTGGTAGTTATTCTAGCTTTTTGGATGACCTAGAGTTGTTAGGCTTACCAAGTCACCTTCTACAACATTAAAACCAACCCCACCAAGTTGATCACAAACTCGTGTAAGTTTTCTCAAACACTGCAGGATAGTTTAATTATTTTGCATCTTGATATTTCGAAGTTTATCCTTGAGCGTGAGTTTCCTGTGGTCATTTATATTATGGAACAACTATATTAGTACCTTCCACATTGTGAAAATATTTTATTTCCCATTAATATTTTAGGAAATGAATTCTCGTACTCCCTCCAAGATTATTTTCCTTACCTTTGCTACATGTTTCTTCCACTGGGCTAGGTTTTTGGCATCAGATGCTTGTGGTTTTGTAATATTTGTCTTGACATATTCTAGCAATCCATTTTCATCCAACATCATCTCCATGTGATCCTTCCATGCAATGAAATTAGATTTTACTTCCAAGGCATACTGTAGTCTCAACCCATTGTAGATCATCTTCCCAACTCTAAAGAGATCCTGCTATAATGAATTTCAAATATGATCCTGCCATGAAACAAATTCAAAATTCCTATTTTAATGTGAATCCTTCTCTGATGCCATGTAGAAATTGAATCAGTTGTTCAATGAACTGAAGCCTTTGAAAAGGATTTGTTGATAGAAATGAATTTATATGTCCATTCTTGTTCACTAATCCTAGTGACCTCCAGTTGAGCCCAAAAAATTGCTTAGTCCATTTATCTAGTCAATTCATAGCATTTCATATTCCTTGGAGTTAAGTACTCTTTTCGTTAGGAAATTCCATAGTGGTAGAAATTTGATGCATATCTTCAGGAGTTCCAAAAGGAATAGTAGGTAAACTTTCTCGGTATGGCCTTATAAGATTCACACACCTTAAAATTAAATATATGTAATACTCCATGTTAGTGCTCTCATGCTTGACATATATTCTTTCAACCTTTAATAACTTGATCTTTTACTCTATTTCTACTCCATGGTCATCTTTCTACCTTTATTGTTCAAAAAAGTCTTTCACATTTCTCTGAATAACTTGAGAGAATTTTTTTCTTGGTGAGTCCATAGAAAGTGGATATTTTATAGTGTCCACAAAAAATGGGCCTCTATGTGGTGGCTAACATTAGAGGAACATGAGGAGTTGATAGGGATCTCTCTTTGTGTTCCACTATCCTTTTCAAAGTGTGATCATATTAGAATCTACCTAGGTTAAACACTTTCTTGTTCCTTCTTTTTGTGATTCCCATATCTATAATTGAAAATTTTCAATCTATGATTATTGGATTTTTCAGTTGATCACATTCAATTTCCATGGATTTTTTTCTTTGGTGGACACCCCATTATTGCGCATCCTATTATACCATAAAATATTCTTAATATGATTTGGTCTCATCTCATTGTTGTTATCTCTTCTCTTCTTCTTACTATGCTTCTCCCCTCTTTTCTTCTTATTTTATCATTCATTCTTCCCAATCCTCATGTTTTCATATTACCTCTACTTGTGCTCAACTTCATAGGATATTCAACATACTTCTTGCTATAGTATTAACATATCCTCTCATGCGACTCTAGCTACTTCCTACTAGGTAGACTAGTTCTAGGCAAGGGCTTCTCTATCAATTTGGGGTTTATCCTTTTTTCTTGAGAATAGCTATAAACTATATTAAAATTCCATGTGATAAATTTAAGGAAATTTTCTATTTCTCTGCCTTGGCCCATATCTCTAATTGGTAGTCGCACATGGAATTTCATACCTTTTAATATTTTTTTTACAAAATAGTTAGAATCATATTTATGGAACCTTATCTCACAAAAATGGAAGAATGTTAGTGTGTCTAATTATACTATGGACTATTTCATGTCCTTGAACTAATAGGATTCCAAGTGTAATGACATTTGTGACCATAAAGCAAAATTTTTCTGTGAGGTTGCTCTACCTATCCCTCTACATACCTAATATTCTATTTCCTACAATATCAATAATCCAATCAAAAACTTAGATAGTAGGTGAGAAGGCTTTGTTACTCAAAATATTATAATATGTGTGGCATCTTAATGGAAAAGCAATTGTCAACTATAGACATCACCTACTTGAATCGTTTAGACATACACAGAGTAGGTACATTGAACAATATTTCATATAGTGTGATCAAGAAGTCACAATAGATATTTTTCTATGACTAGATGTAGTGAGACTACCAGAGGACCTTGTAATAGATATGAACAAGATTCTCCTAAATTGTCCACTTCTAACCATTTTCAGAATGCATGTTTGATATAGACAATATCCAAAAGGTAGGAGGCCTTAAATAATTGATTTGTTTTTCCATCCTTCATAGTTTGAGTTTTTTGATGTTTTACTTTAGTGAGAGAGATGATATCAACCTAGTTTAAAATGATTCCTTCCATTGTGGTAGACTGCATTAATGGAACTTGTCATTGATAGAATTTTTCTACATTAGACCCCCCATTCGACATGCATAACATGGAAGCTAAAAAATAAAAGGGATTGTTCATTATATTAGTAGGATAATTTCATTTTACTAGTCTCTAAAGGATCGTTTGTTGTTGCACAATGTCTTTAGAACCTCCCTATGTGGGATCTTGATATATGGTAGACAATCATCATCCAAGGTCATTTATTCCTTAGGGAGATTGTAATAAATATCAATGTCTAAGGAATTGAATTAGGAGTTAATATTTTTGTGTCTATCCATAGAAATTTCTTGCTAGTATTGACATGTTTCATAATCTACTCAACTACCTTTGCATACAAAATGAGAAGGGAATGGGAAACCACCTTATGCGTGAAATACTTTGTTACTTCATTTGTGTAATGTAAAGGAGGTTTCACCCTCGAAGAGGATAAATTTTAAGGCGTTGATATATCTTTTCTATCTTTTTGTGAGCTGGTTTCGTAACATTTGTATCAGAGCATTGAATTCTAGGGTTTCGTTGCACCAAATAGGTCATCATGGAATTTGCACTATAACGTTTTTCTATGATGATTCAGATGCTAAAAATTAACCCATTTAGGACGAAATTGTTATGACGTTGGGTCTGAATTTTAGAGCGTTTTGTGCTATATTTGCGGAGATATGATCTGAGGAAGTTGGCCTTGCTGCAGATTCCCAAATTTCATTCCAAACAGGTGACTTGGGGAAAATAGTCATAACTTGAGTTTTGAGCATCAGATTGAAATTTCATAAGAAGTTACAAAAAGAGGGTGGACTATAGTTTCCCGTATATATTTTTCAGATTCGAAGGTCAAAACAGTGACACGTGGCACTTCATACAAGTTAGCTCTTCTTAAAAGGTATATAATCAAGCCATCTTGGGAGATTGTGAATAAATCTTTCTTAGAGAATCCAATTTTGATCATACTGGTGGCATTGGTAAGAGGACACAGAGTGCTACTTTAGGTTGACATTTTAGAGTTGGAAGAGCCGAAATTACAAAGTTATAGTTGTTTCAAGATTGAACTCCTAAAATAAAGAAAAGGCGATATGATGAAGTTTGATGGCAAGGATCCGGTAATTTGGATACTTCAGATGGAACAATATTTTGATCTACGGTGTACCATTGTTACAAAAGGTATGTGATGCACCTTCATATTTAGAACTGGATCAATTTTTATGGTATAAAGGGCTTTGTTTTCATAAACAACTTGTTACGTGGTCAATTTTCATGGAGGGAATGATAGCACATTATGAGGATACAAAGAAAAACACCTTATTTAGCCAATTGATAATTCTCAAACAAAAGTGTTCAATGGTAGAGTGCATTGAGGACTTTCAAAAATTGAATATAAGGCTAAATGATATTCTAGAGAAGCAAAGTATTGATGTCATCATAGGGTCCTTGAAGGATAACGTTCAACATGAGGTTCATTTTTTGAAACCTGATTCATTGGAGGCATTCGAGTTGGCAAAAATAATTAAAAGCGAAATTATGGCAACAAGGAAGTCTACCCCTCACAACTATAAATGTGGAAGTGATGTTTCTCCTAACCTTCCACAACCTACAAGGGTTACACTATAACAATTGGAAGAAAAAAAGAGGAAAAGGGCTTTTTTATAATTGTGATAACAAATACATTAAAGGTCATAAGTGTGCTGAGAAGAAATTATTTTACATTGACTGTGTAAAGGAGGAAGAAAAGGATCAAGAAATGTCAAAATAAGAGTATATACACCAGGAACCAACCCTAGAGAAAGAAGAAATGAATCCGACCATATCTTGTAAAGCATTGGAAATAATTAGCACTCCTAAAACTCTCAAGATAGAAGGACATATCAAAAAGAATAAGGTCAAAGTGTTGATTGATTCAGGCAGTAACCATAATTTTATTGATTTTAAGATAGCCAAGGAATTGAATTACTTCCCATATCCAACAATGGAGTGTCAAGTGATGGTTGCAAGCGGAGGAACCATAAATTGCTTTAGAAAGTTCCATAATATCAAGTTATCCATGGGAGAATATGTGCTGAATAGCCCAATGCTTTCCATTCCAATGGGTGGTGCTGATGTTTTACTAGGAGTATAATGGCTACAATATTTGGGTACAATAGCTTTTAATTTTCAAGAACTTTTCTTGAAATTTTTTTGGGAAGGAAAGGAAGTTGAATTGTGGGGTATTGAAGGAAAAATTGGAATGATAATCAACTATAACATCATGACAAAGCTTCTAAATAAAGCACAATGGGTGTAATTGCACAATTATGTTCCCTAGAGGATCCCACATCGAAATCATGTATTTCCCCAAATCTCCAAAATATTTTGGACAAATATTCCAAGGTATTTAAGACTCTCAAGGGCATCCCACCTATTCGCGATCATGACCATGCCATTTGTTTGGTTCCAAGAAGTGTTCCTCCAAGCATCAGGCATTACAGATATCCATATGCTCAAAGGAGTGGGAACTCATTCAAAAGTTGTAGAAGATCCAAGTTCAAACAGTATTGCAAGAACCTGAAAAGGAAGGAAAAATCATATTGGAACCTGAAGCAGTCACAGAAATGAGAAATCAAAAGCTATGTAATAGATCAATTTCAGAGTATCTCATCAAGTGGAAAAACTAACTCGCCGAATATTCCACATGGGAGGAGAAGAATTTATATGGAAGTATCAAGAACTACTCAAGCATTGAGGACAACACTTTTTGAAGGAAAGGGGCATGTTAGGCCCCTATACTATTAGTGTAACCCCTTATTGTTATTAGTACCACCCCCTTATTATACTGTTATACCCATGTAGTCCCCATATTGTTACTATTTTTCCCCATAGAAGCCCACTATTGTTATTATTATGCCCTTACATTATTATTGTTATGTTGGCTTAGGTTATGTTATCACCCCTTAGACTCCTATGTATAGAAAGGTGGTTTCGTCATTTGTATCATCCAATAATTGTTCATTTGTGTAATGTAAATGAGGTTTCCCCCTCGAAGAGGCTAAATTATAAGGCGTTGATATATCTTTTATATCTTTTTATGAGCTGGTTTCATAACATACTTTCTCAAATCCATGTACATTTCTGAGTTTGGGTCATCTGGTTACAATTTTGGTCCTTGTAATAGATAGTACAATTTTGGACATGAATATGTTGTATATTTATTAATGAATCACAAATATTCCCTCAACTCAAGACAAAGTGACCTAGGGGATCACTCTTCATTTTAGACCTTGACCACTAGGGATTTGTAGGCCCTTTTTCTTGACACTTATATAATTTATTTCAACAATTGATCTAGATTAGATCATTATAATTTTTTTTCACCATCTCAATGATTTTAGAGTGGAAAAAGTGGAGGAATTAGCTCCGAGGACCACTTATACTGAGGAGACCTAGTTTGGCAATTTGCAGTTTGAAACCTTACGCGATGATTTAGAGGCATCAAATCACTTTTTTGTGGTAAAATTTTGTTGATGTAGTTACAAAATTTTTATTTCCTATTATAAACATATAGACCTTTCCAATGGTAAAAGAATTGTTTCAATCGAGGTATTTATATGAAAGTTATCCCACTCAGAAGTTGACCTTCCTATCTCAAACACCATAATTCAAGAGTATGCCATGTCAACCCCCATTATTCATGAAAAATGGGCTATCCATGTCACTATTATGTAAAATAATCTAGAAGAGTCTATATAGTAAGTTTGGTTAAGAGGTGAGGTAGTCAAACCTAACCATTAGTAGGTTGTCAGGTTGTGTTATACCGAGGAAACAAGGAGGAATAGGGGTTCCATTATTTTGAGTGCATTAGCACCATAGATGAAAAAAAATAGCGAAGAGGAATAGGAGGTAGAGTGCATTGAGAGGATTCATGTAGAGTAGAAACCCATGGGCCATAAGCCATACTTCTTTTCACTCGTGACCATATTTCAATTAAGAGAAATAGAGTGGAGAGACATCACCTTACAATTGTTTTTTTCTCCCAAAAGGGTTTCCAGGTGATCTGATGTGTGAAATGTGTGTGTGGATTTTTATTTTGTTATTCTCAATTTTCTGCATAATTTTAAATTTTCATGCATGCATTATTAACAGTAAATCTATAGATCCAAAAATCTAATAGAATTGTAATAATGTAGAATTTCACATTTTAAATATAATTTTATTACATCTGTTGTGACAAATTATGTAGTGGAATATCCATGATAATTTATAGGTCATATTAATATCAAAGAAATTTTCTTTGGGTGTCTTTTAGAGATTTGGAGGGGATCTAGATCGGCTGCACCAAAATTCATAAAACCTTAATCATGGTCAAATAATCTATGGATAACCCTTGCAATCCTAGAGAGGAAAGGTTTTCATGATTGGAACAAAAAGTTATTGATATAAATCACAATGTAAATCTCCTCATGGTGGCCCTTAGTAATAAGCTTGGTATATTTGGAGAGGATGGGAATTAAAATGTAGAGGACAAATCAAAAGGAAAATCGAGAAATCGAGAAAAATGGAAAACCAACTAAAGAAAAAACCTAGGGAAAGTCAAACAAGTTCGAGTGTCGTAAATCAATCACAAGATCTATTTAAAATGGAAGCAAAGGTAGATATCAAGTCTTACAATGGAGATATTGACTCTCTTAAGCATTGGTTACAACAACTAGGAGCCTATTCCAGTGTCCACCAAATTGAGGAAGAACAAAAGAATTCATTTGTGTAGCTAAACTTAGAATTCCATGCCCTAACATGGTGGGAAAGACACATGTAAACACAAAGGGTGGAGGGAGATACACAAGTGAATAATTGGGAGGAGTTGAAAACCTTCATTAGCTCACATTTTTATGATATTGGGTATGTAGAGGACCATTGGATATAGTGTCGTTACTTCAGGAAAAAAGCTAGGGAAAAGTGTGTAGGAGTATACCGTAGAATTCAAAAAGATGTCCATAATGTTAGGTATCTCCCCAAAGAACCCAGATGTACACCTCAAGTATTTCTAGGATCTACATCACCATCTATAAGAGAAAGTGATTTTTTCCAAACCCGAATTGGTGGATGAGGCTTGTGTATAGGAATAATACCTTGAGAGCAGAGGCCTAAAGAAAGCACAATCAAGTGCATCAAAGAAGAAGGAACAAAAACATGCTTCTTATGAGGGGAAGAAGAAACATAATGGGGGAGAAGATCAATATATGACAGACAAAACACATCATTGCAAAGATCCTAAGAAATGCTGGAACAACTAGAACATTGATCACTACAAGAAATCAGGTTAAATGTTCATGTAATAAAGTTAATAAAGGAAAAAAAAGATCAAGGTCATGGGACATGTATTCGATGTTGAATTTTGGGCAAAACATCCTAGTGGGTGTTGATTTCAGTTTATTATGACTAAGGAAATTGACAAAGGCATTGGAAAAAGAATGTTAAAGTTAAACAAACATTAGTTGGTATTCTATTTATGAAAATAAAGGAAAATAGGAGAAAAGGGAGATGAAAGGTCACAAGTTTGCATGAACAGGAAATTGAATGAAAATAGAGGGAAAATGAAGAAAATAGAGGCCTTAATGATAAGAAGGCTTATTATGATAAGTTCAAAACTTTTGTTAGTGGAGCCTTTTGCAGTTTGATTGTGGAGTTAGTTGGAGAGTGGAGAAGAGCACCAAGAGCAGAAAGAGAGAAAGAAAGAAAAGGAAGGAGAAGGAAAGAAAAGGAAAGCAAGGAAGGACAAGGAAAGAAAAGGACAAGCAAGGAAGGACAAAGAAAGCAAAGGGAAAGCAAGGAAGTATTGGATCAAGTAGCTTCAACAACAAAACTTGTAGGTAATGGGATGCATGTGTGATTTCCTAGCTGAAATATGAATTAATGGTGCATGCAGTTTTGTATTTGGTTCATTCATTTTCATTGGCATGGGTTTCTCATGGTTTGAGAATGGTTTCAACCTTTCCTTGCAATTTACAGATAGCCATGGTTTGATGGGATTCCTTCTTGTTTGAGCTTCGGATTTTCGGAAGGTTTTGCATCCAGGTGAGGCAGTCTTAGGAAAATCCCAAGAGTTGGGAGTGGATATGGTTTTCTCCAGGAAGACATCCAAGCTTGGTTTGGTTTTGTGATCTCGATATTGGTTTAGGTGAGAATGCACTAGTGTGAGGGTGGATGTGGTTTAACCTATGGATTCCCTTGGTTTCTCATATCTTGGTTTATTCCATGAGATCTCACATTCATGCGTGGAATATAGCACGGAGGTGATTGGATGAAAAAAAGATTTGGTTCAACCCAATCTATGGTCGAGTGGTATGAGGAAGTCCCTGACTTGGTTAAATTTGGTAGACGTTAATAAGAGATACTTTCCTATCATATTTATGACTAAATGTTATTTCTATGATGTAGCTTTAATGGTTGTTCTTTCATTATTATTATTCTGGTTATATGCTAGTTATAAGCATGGTTTTATGACAAATTCTATGGCTCTTATCATGTTTTTATTGGCAAATGAATAGTTGTGGAATGCATGAACTAATAGACGTGGTTGTAGCTATTGTAAAAGGGAATCAGACCTTCTTGATGATTCTTAGATAAGTAACAGGCCCCCATGTTCGTATATGCATTCATGACGTGTATATTTCATGTTCACTATATGTTTGTGGAAATGACTGTCATTGTTAGGCCTGGCTAAGTCAAGTTATTGACTAAGTTCTTAATGAATGGCTTTGTATTGATGCTATACATCATTCTATAAAGTCTCATTAAGTTTTGGGTAGTGGTTGGGAGTCCAACCCTAAAAAGGTTGCTCATAATCTAGGGTTGCATGATAAAAAATGGGAAATCTTGACTGCAATCACTAGGAGGTAGGGTTATCCATGAGACTAGAGAGCCACAACCACTAGATTTCCTTGTTATGCAAATGATTGGGAGTCTAGGTTAGTAAAAATAAGAGTTCACCCAGGGTTTGGCTACTTGAAGTAGTTGTTTAGCTCATGGGAGTCTCGTAGCTCTTGACGAAGGTCTCATTTTCTATGTCATTTTCCATCCCTCATTTTCCATGTTTGTTATGTAACAAAAGAGATTTTCTTGAATTGCCTCACTCAACCTAGTATGAAAGAATTAGATTAAAAATTATTCATATGGTTATAGCCAAGAGATGAACTTGGGTCATGAGTGTCACCTTTATCAATGCACAATTTAGGAAGTTTTAATCGAATGGAAGAATAAAAAGTTTAGGGATGTTTTATAAGGGCAAATTTCATTCTATAGAAATTTTGCATTTGAGGCCTTGAGTACAAAACTATTATTAATGTGGGAGGGCATGTACATTCTTAATTGGTAGGAATTAGTTATAATGAGATAGAAGAATTGTAAAGGATTTCCTGTATGATTATTGTAATTGATTTTTACCTTATTGGTGACTTCCCCTTCAAAGAAGAAATGAATAGCGTGCTCTTAATAATAAAAGTATTCTACTTTCGAATATTATTAACATTATACTCATAACCATTTTCTATGCAATATCCAATTATATTTTTACTTCTATTACTATTATTTCTATTCAGTGTTTTAGAATATATCATTGATTATGTGTTCAATATGAAGTTATTCAATATCTACAATTGTAAATATATAATAAATTTTCATGGTCTAATAAATTTGTTGAAATCCAATTAAATGAATTGTATTCATGGAATCCTCAATACTTCCATACATTATGTGACATATGAAATCCTCATATACAAAGAAATAGTAAATATTTTTTTAACACAATCGGGTATTGGATTTTCTATTCAAAAAAGAGAAGGGAGCTACCTCCCAATACAAAGACGTTTTGGAGATGTCCAAGCTGAGAGGAAGACCAACATAGAGGTAGCATCACATCTATTTTAGCTCCTAATATCAAAATATCCTAGATTTCCTACTGCTGAAGTTTTGTAGATTCTTACAAACTGCAACAAGAAGACTTGAAATTTACAATTCATACTAACTGATTATAGGATGAAACTTATGTTCTTGAAATTGGAACAAGAAGAAAATTTTTTAAATTCCTATTTTTGATTAACAGACAACTCATGTTTTGGCTTGTTGTTGCTGCCTTGATCCCCAAAAACTGAGTTTTCTCTAGTCTGGTTGGTTAAGATGTCTTTCAAAAATGTGGTTGAGTTTTCAAGGTGTGCACAGTTGTTAGTTAGAGCTTCAATTTGAGAGTTATAACTTTCCATCCTTCCCGTTAGATATGAATGATCTGGTTTTGTCTTGTGCTTAAGTTCTCAGACTGGCTCTCTTAGCTAATCGACCATAAAATTCTTCGTCCTATAATAAGCACACCTTTCATTCTTTGAAACCTGATCTAGATGATCCATGATCTTGGAGTCCCTGAGGTTTTCCTTTGTGCTAGACTGGTCGAAGAAGAGAGGATAACTGGTCCTCTATCAAAAGATAATCGATGCCACAGTTAAGCGCAGATAAATATGAATCTCTTGGATGGAGCTTGTCCACAAAGTCACTAGAATGAACATAGAGTTAGTAAGTCCATGAAAAGAAAGGGGATGAGAAGAGAATATGAAAAGAGGCCTAAGAAAAACTAATGGAGCAGTCAACAATCGAGAGATGAGGGAACAACGAGGAGGGGAGGCATTGAATCATAGGGAGGGGATGTGTGGCTAAGAGAGTGGAGTGGGGGTGGGAGAGGAGCAAAGACGGGAAGATGAAATAAAAAGGAGAGGGAGAGATGCATCGAGCAGAAGAAGAAAAGGGGAAAATCATAGAAAGAGAGAGGAATTCTATCAGACAAATAGATTGAAGTTGGGAAGAGGCAATGATTGAGGGAGATATGAGAGAGAAAATGCATCAAATATGATAAGAGAGGTGAGGATTTTAAAGAAGGTTTATCAATAATGTGAGGTGACAATGGTTTGTTAAAGAGGAGGAAAGGATGGTTATGGTTATGGTATTCCTCCTATTTTAGTTGAACTTTCTAGTTCTTATTGACTTATTTTTTTTTAGAAAAGGTTCGCAGATTTGACCTATTGTTTGCGAAGCTAATCCATATTCTTTCTTTCTACTAAAGTTGTTTGAGATCTGTTATTTTTTCTCCTTTTTCTGATAGAAATTCTATGGCTAGTGCCCAAGATTTTGAGAGCACCTTGCCTACTTTGGGCTTGTAGTTCTTGAATATTTGTTTGTTTCTTGCCAACCATATTTTCCAGGAAAGGAATGAGGGAAGGGTTGTCCAATATCTTTTGATGGTTTTCTATTTTTTAGAGAATAAGGATACTCTTTTTTCCATGATACATAAAACGTAGGGTGTTATCTCAAAATCAGGTCCTGATAGGTTGCTGGTCAGGTTGACTCTAAGTAACTATTTCAAACCAAGCTTTTGACTAAGGCTTAGCCTCCTTAGCCTGAGAGGGCTCTCTCAAAAAGGTTATTGATTTTGATTAATGATAAGATGGCTAACTCTTGTGGTGTAACAACATGGACAAATATAAAGGCTGGATAAGTATTACATAAGTTTCCATTGAGCCTATGGAGTCAATCATACTTCAGTAAACTATGACACTGCCTTTACATAGAAGTCAGGGCACTTAGCATTTAGATATTCAGAATACAACTCATATAAAACCATAATTCATACATGCATACAGGAAGTCAGAGCACAATCAGTGAATTCTGAGTGATTACACATATATGCAACTGTAAAAGACATTTAGAAAAGAACAAATCACACATTCTGAACATGACAAATCCTTCATGAATCCTGAGAAGAAAAGCAGATGATTTATATTACTGAAAATGGTCTTTACATAAGCTAAAATAGTTCTTCTGTTATCAAATTTCCAACCCTCATTACATTGCTGTCTCAGCTATATATAGAATCCTTATTCTAACTAATTCGAGCTTCCTCCTCCAGCATGAGGGGAATTTAATAACTCGATCCTTATCTCTAATGACACCTATCAACTATTTAACTGACTAGTAAATACAATAAATTGCTGACTGGAATTTTTAAAAAGTTCTAAATTAACTAGGACTCTAACTCCGTTTCCATGCCATAGTGGCTACTCCTCGTTCTTTGACACCTAGTCTTCTTTCAAATTGGATAAGCTAGACATTTGATACTCCATATTGACCTTGAACGCTGAATCCTTATCTGCCCCGTGGTATTAGGAAATGTCCCCTGCTTCTCGGCTTCTGTTTTCCACAATTTGCTCGAATATGTAATCAACACTTTTCTGAGCCTTTAATAACCCAAGGTATGGAACGTTGCCACGTTTTAGATATGCTGTAGGCTGTAGTGATGGACAGGTGTCTCTTTTTCAAAAACTCCTGCTCATAATATCAAACTGTTTGTCTGCGTCAAAAATCATCATCTACAGCAGTTTCGTACCACGCTACGAAACTGTTGTTTTATTTAAAACAGCTTGATTTTGACCCGAGAATGTTATCACCCAAAATTCTGATTGCCAAAAAATCCCTTTGATTTTTCATATGTGTAACAGGGATTTACATGTCTTCAAAACCATAAGCCTAAGTAAAATTGACAAAAATTTGGAAAATAACCTTTCTTGAAAAGAAAATTCATTTATCAGGCAACTTGCCTAGTTGTGCCTTCAGGTCTCTAGCAACTTTCTGCAATTGATTAATCTCATCTTCAGCTGCTTCTATTTGGCTCTTCATGACTGCCACATAATCTACTTGAGATGTGATGGCTGTTTTATTTGTGTTTCTCTTTTGCCGAGGTCGTGTTCCCTCCCCTGTTTCCTCTGTTCTGGGCAGTGCTTCCTGTGATTGCTGGAATTTTCTTGTCATAGGTCTTCTAGGTTTAAAAATAAATTCCTGGGCTAGCTCATCAAATTTAAGCCTTTTTGAGGCCTTGGTTTTCTTAACACTTTCTTGTGGTGACTATGTCAAATCAATTTGAATTGGCTTAGACTGCTCTAATTTAATAGCCTGTAATAAATCATTCAGGCTTGCCTTAGACACAGGGCTCTCTTCAATAGCTATAGCCTTACCTTTTTCCTTATTTATTTGGCTTCTTGTCCTTACCCTTGAGACTGCTTCAGATTTATTTGCTTCAGGTACAGTCTTCTTACCCTGAGTCTTTTCCTTTGTCGATTGTTGAGGCTATTCATGAATGATTAGTGGCTTCATTGGTTTTGGTAGATGTGGCTCGGTTTGCTTTTTAGCTCTTGCTTCCCTTTGAAGCTTAACTATGGTGAACTCTCTAGCTGGTTGTGGAGTAAGGCCAGTCTTGCTCTGGAATCGAGCCATGAAAATAAAAGAGTTCCAGTCTCTGCCTATCTTTTGGAGGCCATCTAAAACAAGCAACTTAATCAAACCATGATGAAATAAAGAGGTTTCACAGTCCTCTTTCCTCAGCTGCACCTTATCACACATCTTACTCAAACTATGAAATAAATAAACAGGAATGTCTATGGAGACTTTCCCGGTGAAGTGCAAGAGCAGTTTAAAGTGGTAAGAATAAACTTTATTGTACCTTCCTTCACAGGTCAAATACTTATGTATGTAGGTGAGAAGAAGAGCATAATGTTCCTTAACATAATGTTTGGGCACTGCTTTTGTTAAATCTTCATTTACATATGCCTCTTTCAAAAACTCCTTACACGGATTCATATCAAATTTAAAGTTTTTAAAGCATTTTTCCCGTCCTCTAGGGATCTCTGTTATAGCAGCTATTGCTTCTGGAGAAACCTGTATTTCTAACATGGCTACCTTTGAATTCAAACCAGTGAAATTTAGCGCAAATTCCTTAGTTACCTGTGCATGCCCTCCTTGTAGCTTTTTACAAAATCTCCAGCACCCAGCATCTTTGAACGCTTTCTTCACGCCTTCATCTCTCAACGTTATGTCTAGGCCTTCAGGTTCATTCCTCTAACATTTACCCGATCTGTGCTCTTTTCTCTCCATTTTCCTTTGAGATCTTCATAGCCAAATTCTAATAGCTCCAGTCGAGATGGTTCAACTCCCTTTTTAACTCGTCCTCGCTTGTAAACAAGCTCGCTTGAAATTCAAATTGAAACATGACTAGTCACTCAGGCAACACTCACGACCATTATTAAGGACTATGCACGGTAAAATCTCTTGGGAATGATATTTCTATGCATATTAATATTCTATTGGTGAAGTAGTGGCAAATGAACGTTCATACATGATACAAGAGGTATGCAGACTGACATGAGTAGACACAAATGCTGACTCGCCTACGAACTTGACATTTCGGGAAAGATTCGCTGCGAAATGCACGAATCCATGATTTCGCAGCACTGTTAGTTATATTTTTTAATGATGCGCTGCGAAACTGCCTAATCATGACGTGCTGCGAAAATGCTAGACCATGATTGCGCTGCGAAATGGGCAAATGACATTGCGCTGCGAAATCACTAAAAGACACGGTGACTCGGATAAGATAAGACATGACTTATGGGATAATGATGAGCGGAGGAAAACCAAAAGGAGTGGAGTATGATTTAAGCTAAAAACCTTTGAAACTCCCAATCCTAAGTGAGACAAATAAAAATAAAACCAACTTTAACATAGACCTTTGTCATCAAACTAGGGCATGTAATTATATGTATCAAACATTTAGTTCTAAGTGATAACAGTGGCTCCACTTGGGATAGTGTGCTCCTGTAGTACACTAAGAACTCGTAGGTCTAGTGCTTTATCCATTTTATTATAAACATAGATTTGCTTGACGAACATCCCCTTCAAGCTTCTTGGGCCTCGGGCTTAAGCTTGATGATCACTGTAGGAGAAAGGAATCTACATCTACTAAAAAAAAAATGCTCAGTCAACCTTGAGCTTATTTGCATTTTCCTACCTACCTACCCTAGCAATTCAAATTTTTTTCGGCTCAATCAATGTGAAATTTCCAATGTAGCCAATCATTTGTCTTATCTGATATTGGATTTCTTTGACTGCATCGGAGTTCAGAGCCAACATGATATTGTGATGACCGCTGCCACTGAAATTGCCTCTGATCTTCGTAGAAAAACTGAAACACTGGAGAGTAAAACTCTTCCATGTATTTAGCTATAGGATCCTAGAATGCATGATCAGCTTGATGATTCTTGTAATTTTTTGGCTGTGCAAACTGATTTTCAATAACAGTGTCATCTTCCTCAATCGTGAAAGAGAAAGGAAGCAACACTCTCTCCTTGTGTTCTGTCATAGAAACCTTTTGAAAAGAATGATCATCATAAC
Organism: Pinus taeda; assembly: GCA_000404065.3. Taxonomy (NCBI): domain Eukaryota; kingdom Viridiplantae; phylum Streptophyta; class Pinopsida; order Pinales; family Pinaceae; genus Pinus; species Pinus taeda. The sequence continues at coordinate 642,690 of APFE030378347.1, read as the reverse complement.
ACTTTTCATTTTCAGACAACTGATTCTCAACCACACAAAATTCCTTTGATGTGATGTCCAACTGCCTTTCTACATGATGCCCACAAATATTGTAATTTTCTTCATTATAAAGATCATTCTTTGATGCAAGCTGCTGCAAGGAATTACAAACAGGAACCATCTTTTCCTCTGCCTGAGGGTTATAACAGCTATCCTCCAGTACTTCTTCTTGTTGTGTGTAATCATTTTCATCTTGATAATGATCCGAAGACTGACAAGTCTGCTGCATCTCTACATCAATATCAGAGGATTGAACATGGTTTTCATAAGTAAACCCCTGCTGATCTTCATGTTGCGTTTCATGAGATGTTATACTTTCTCCTTGGTGCTGGAATGCATTGTTATGAAGAGCCTCTAAAATTTCTTCATCCATAAATTCATCATCATCATAACAATCCTCCAAGTACTGAATAAGACTTAAAGAATGTCTACAGCAATCTTTGAGCAACAATAATGAAGGATGACATTCTTTATACGTGTCATAGAACACATCATGGAAATCAGCAAGAGAAGATAATGAACCATTTTCCAAACTTTTATACCAAGACCATGCTTTTCCTTCTAAAGTGGCCATAAACATCCTCATGAGACAATCCTCAGGAAAGTGAACCTTAAGACTGCGTACATGCATATGAAACCTAACCAAATGAAGAGCAGCATTGTCTTTCTTTTCATCTTTGAATATTGGAAGATCCTCTAACCAATCAACCTTTGGCATAGGATTTGGAAAACCAGGGATATGAGACCGATTC
>APFE030378347.1:580982-639562 GCA_000404065.3 Pinus taeda | reverse complement strand
ATCACACATCTTACTCAAACTATGAAATAAATAAACAGGAATGTCTATGGAGACTTTCCCGGTGAAGTGCAAGAGCAGTTTAAAGTGGTAAGAATAAACTTTATTGTACCTTCCTTCACAGGTCAAATACTTATGTATGTAGGTGAGAAGAAGAGCATAATGTTCCTTAACATAATGTTTGGGCACTGCTTTTGTTAAATCTTCATTTACATATGCCTCTTTCAAAAACTCCTTACACGGATTCATATCAAATTTAAAGTTTTTAAAGCATTTTTCCCGTCCTCTAGGGATCTCTGTTATAGCAGCTATTGCTTCTGGAGAAACCTGTATTTCTAACATGGCTACCTTTGAATTCAAACCAGTGAAATTTAGCGCAAATTCCTTAGTTACCTGTGCATGCCCTCCTTGTAGCTTTTTACAAAATCTCCAGCACCCAGCATCTTTGAACGCTTTCTTCACGCCTTCATCTCTCAACGTTATGTCTAGGCCTTCAGGTTCATTCCTCTAACATTTACCCGATCTGTGCTCTTTTCTCTCCATTTTCCTTTGAGATCTTCATAGCCAAATTCTAATAGCTCCAGTCGAGATGGTTCAACTCCCTTTTTAACTCGTCCTCGCTTGTAAACAAGCTCGCTTGAAATTCAAATTGAAACATGACTAGTCACTCAGGCAACACTCACGACCATTATTAAGGACTATGCACGGTAAAATCTCTTGGGAATGATATTTCTATGCATATTAATATTCTATTGGTGAAGTAGTGGCAAATGAACGTTCATACATGATACAAGAGGTATGCAGACTGACATGAGTAGACACAAATGCTGACTCGCCTACGAACTTGACATTTCGGGAAAGATTCGCTGCGAAATGCACGAATCCATGATTTCGCAGCACTGTTAGTTATATTTTTTAATGATGCGCTGCGAAACTGCCTAATCATGACGTGCTGCGAAAATGCTAGACCATGATTGCGCTGCGAAATGGGCAAATGACATTGCGCTGCGAAATCACTAAAAGACACGGTGACTCGGATAAGATAAGACATGACTTATGGGATAATGATGAGCGGAGGAAAACCAAAAGGAGTGGAGTATGATTTAAGCTAAAAACCTTTGAAACTCCCAATCCTAAGTGAGACAAATAAAAATAAAACCAACTTTAACATAGACCTTTGTCATCAAACTAGGGCATGTAATTATATGTATCAAACATTTAGTTCTAAGTGATAACAGTGGCTCCACTTGGGATAGTGTGCTCCTGTAGTACACTAAGAACTCGTAGGTCTAGTGCTTTGTTCAATTTCTGAAAACATAAACAGAGTTGACAAGCATTCCTTTCTAGCTTTGTGGGCCTTCACCTCGGGCTTAAGCTTACTGTTCAGCTTGTCATTTATTTACAACAAGAAAAACTAGTAAAACGGTTATATACAATGTTTGTGAGACACTTGGTCGAGATTCAATCAATTGTAATGCTTTAAGAACCTGCCATTAACAGGTCCTCCAGCATATGATGTTCCATCAACCTCCTACAGAATATAGGTGTTATTCCCATGGAAAGCAGAAATCTGATATGGCCCTTTCCACAAATTTTCAAATTTCCCATGGTTACCTTTCTCTTCAATTCTAGCTTCCCATTTCAGGACTTTGTCATGAATCTGGAATGTAACCTCTTTGATCTTTTTGTCAAATGCTCTTTTGACCCTATTCTGTCTTTGTTGGTGACTGTCAAACACCTCATTTCTTTTCTCCTGCAAAGCTATTAGCTGATTTATCCTTCGCTGTACAGCATTTGGTTCCTCTTCTAATCCTTGAATCAGCTTCATTACTGGTACTCTGAGAGATGTTGGAAATATAGCCTCTGTCCCATACACAAGCTCATATGGTGATGTCCCAATGGATCTTTTTGTGCAAATCCGATCATCCCACAAGGCATATTTCAGCTTCAAATGCCAAGCCTTTTTATTTTCTTGCAGTAGCTTCTTAATGATTCTGACAAGACTCTTGTTTGAAGACTCAGCTAAACCATTTCCCTGTGGATAATAAGCAGTGGAATGTCCAAGGGAAATCTGATATTGATGACAAAAATTAATCATTCTTTTGGACTTGAAAGCTTGAGCATTATCTGTAATGATCTTGATTGGGCAACCAAATCTTGATAATATATTGTTTTCTAAGAAAGAAATAATCACTGAATCATTTGCCTGCCTTGTGGGTATTGCCTCTATCCATTTTGTAAAGTAATCGGTGGTTGTGAGAATCCAGCGATGCTGTCCTGATGAGGGAGGATGGATTTCCCCTATAAAATCTAATCCCCACTGCTGGAAAGGTGCTTCAACATAAATAGGAACCAAGGGCATTGGCATGATCTTTCTCTTCCCTTCAAACACTTGACATTCATGGCATGTGGCTATCCTTTTATAAATATCTCTAAACATAGTTGGCCAAAAATAGCCAGCTCTAAAAACCTTGTTTGCAGTGGCTTTCCAATAGTGATGACCTCCGCAATCTCCCTTATGAAACTCATCAATTACTTTGTTAGCTTCTTCTTCAATGAGACACTTTAATAATATTCCTCCTGCATCTTTCCAAAACAAATTTTGGTCATGCACAAAATATCTGAGAGATTTTAACTTGGTAAACCAAGCTTTCGATTTTGATAGGTTATCAGGAGCTCTATTATGCTGCAAAACAAATGCTACATCCTTATACCATTCTGAGATCAAGAATTTCTCATTTATTTGGACCATCTCTTCTTCATTTTCAGAAATTTCTGAGATTTCCGTGCTTAAATTAATATCAATACAGTCCAGATTTGACTGAGTCAACAATTTGGCTAGGCCTTGACCCTTTACCAATTTGGTGGGTTTGATCTCAATGTCATACTCCAACAGCTTTGCTATCCACTTTCCCCATTTTCCATCTGGATCAGCTTGTGTAAGAATATCTTTTATAACAGTATTTGGCATGTATGCAACAATGTGACAGTGCAAAACATAGATCCTGAAATCCTTAATTGCTTTAACCAATGCATAAGCTTGTTTCTCTAAGATATTATATTTCAATTCAGCATTAGCCAATGTCTTGCTAAAGAAAGAAATGGGTTGTTCAGTACCTTGACTTCCTTTTTGCAATAAAACTCCAGCAATTGTGTCATCAAAAGCAAATGTGAAGATCAGAAACTCATTGGTAAAATCCGGGCTGATGAGGACTGGTGCTTGAGTAAGTGCTTTCTTGATCTCTTCAAATGATTTCTTTGCTTCAGCTGTCCATTTAAAATATGCTTCTTTCTTTAACATCTTTGTTATGTTCTTAACCACTTCAGCAAAGTTAGGGATGAATCTTCTAACAAAGTTAACTTTCCCAAGGAAAGATTGAATTTCCTTCTTGCTCCTTGGTAAATCTAACTTTTGAATTGCACTAACTCTATTAGGATCAATCCTAATTCCCTCTTCAGAAATAATATGTCCAAGCAATTTGCCAGAAGTTAAAGAAAAAATACTTTTGGTTGGGTTTAGAGAAATACCAAACCTCCTACACTTCAGTAGGACCCTTTCAAGGTGCTTTAAGTGGTCTTCTTCCTTCTTTGAAAAAAATGTGATATCATCAAGATAAACCACCACTGATTTGTCCTTTTCTTCAACAAAAGCAATATCCATTTCTCTCTGGAAAGTCGCTCCTGCATTCATGAGGCCAAAGGGCATTTTTGCATACATGAATGTTCCCCATGGTGTAGTGAAGGCCGTCTTCTCCTGATCATCTGGGTGGACAAGAATCTGATTGTACCCTGAGAAGCCATCAAGCATAGACATTCTTTGTGAACCAACAATGTTTTGCAGAATAAAATCCATTCTTTCAATGAAGCTTTGTTTAAATTCCTGAAGTCTATACAAATTCTAATCTCCCCATTCTTTTTTCTAACTGGTACCAAGTTAGCAAGCCAATTTGAGAATCTAATTGGTACAATAATTTTGGCATCAAAAAGCTTTTTCACTTCTTTTTCAATCAGAGGCATTAGAAGAGGATTAATCCTTCTTAGCTTCTTCTTAAAAGGCTTCTCATTCGGCTTAATAGGGATGGTATATTGTATGATTGAAGAATCATATTGCTTCAAATAAACATAGCTCCATGCAAAATCATCAAAGAATCTTTTCATCATCTCAACATATTTGATCTTCATATCAGCTGGAAGGAACTTTGAAATCTTGACTATTTTAGGCATAACTGAGTCACCTAAATTACAGTTTTCTACTTCCTCCTCATTAGCTTGTAATCTTGGTGCTCTGAACACATCATTTTGATCAAACAATTTTTCCAAAGGAATGAGGCCATTAGGGATTAAATTGTTTTGTAACTGTAAGACTTCAGAACTTTCTTTTGGCTCTATCAACATGTTCTGCTGATCTATCTGATTGTGCTCAAACTCTTCCTTTAATTCAATGAAATTTCTTACATGCTGATCATCCTCGAAAACTTGCCAGTTTATGATATTATCCGGTATGACTGGTCTATGGCGAACCTCCACTTCATAACCATCAGAAGAGTGCTTAGGAATAATGAATAGGCTGGCTGAAACAACACGAGAGTCTGCAATAGAGTTTTGGTCTCTAGTTTTGATGCTAACAGAATAGCTTTGAAATTTTTCTAACATCTCCAACACTAAATTTCTGTATGCTCTCATTCTTGCATCTTTCATTTGATATGAACCTTCTATTTGTTTAATTACAAACTTAGAATCTCCACAAACAACAATATTTTTGGCTTTCAACTTTATCAAGGCTTCCAAACCTAAGACTAGAGACTCGTACTCAACCATATTATTGGTACAATCAAAGTTTAATTTGTATGAGAGAAACTTACTTTCTTCAGCTGGACTAGTGATCCAAATGCCAGCTCCTGCCCCTTATTTTCCTGCTAATCCATCAAAGTACAATGTCCAACAGCCCATGATTTCCTCTTCATCTCCTTACTGTCCTTCTTGACTCTGATCTTCTGCAGGTTTGGCTTCTAATTCTCTCCCAACTGATTCATTGAAAAGAATAGCTGAACCAAGACCAATATCACATGAGTAAATAGGAAAATTCTGAGGCTTTTCTTTGCTACTCACCATGTAGGCCATCCTTGTTTCTCGGTACAACCTCCTTTGTTCACCAAACACTGGAATGGTAGCATATGTAAGATCCATCTGCATTGTGCCCTTAATCTTTGCTACCCATGACCTTGAAAGAAGCATTCCAAACTTAGGTGGAATGTCTGCAACAAAAACATCCATAACAGTTGTTTTTGCTGGAATCTGTGTAAGCCCCACAACTAGATCTTTTATCAACCCAATGCAATGGACTCTCTTTGAATCAAAAGAAAACAAATCCTTATATGGCCTAGTAACCTCTAACCCCAATCTTTCCATGATTACCTTAGGCATAAGATTATGTGACGCTCCCAAATCTAACATAGCATTATGTAGAGTCATATCATGAATGGTAATGCTTTGTAGAAAGGAGGAAACTCTTCATTTTGTTCATCCTCAAGTCTTGGACCCAAACAGATAATAGGATTATCTTCTTATACATTTAGGATATCAGCCACTCCTAGTTGTGAATTAAGCATTCAACAATTTTGCTTCTGTATTTGTCTACCTTGAGAATTTCATTAAAAGGGACTGATATTTTAATTTTTGCAATCTCATTCTCAATACTAAAAACAGAAGTAGTCTTGTCAATTTCTTTGGGAGGAGAAGAAATTTGAATGTCCTTTTTGTCAAGAGGAGGATCATCTTTACTTTCAGCTACCTTTGCTTTTTCCTTTTTATCATCAGCTTTCCTTGAGGTATTCTTCTTAAGCTGTACTTTGTTTGCTGTAATTGGAACATCTCTATTCCTAAGATTATACTTCTTTTGCATCTCAAAAATAGCATGCTGATAGCCCTTCACAAAATCTGAAGGTTCTTCTTCTGATTTTATCATGCTGGACTCATCATGTTCCTCTTTGGTCAAGAAAATTCCTGATCCATCTTCATCCAAATAATGAATTGATTCCTCAGGGACTTCAGGTTCATCCTCTTCATCCAGCAAATTCTGTTGGAAAGGAGGTCTCACTGGAGGATCTGCCTGCTGATTTCGATTATCTCTTGGCCTTTGTTGATTCTGAGATCTTCTGAACTGAGGGTTCCTAAATTGAGGTTCTTGTTGTGCTGGAGGAGCAGAAGCATTCCCAAGAGCTAATCTGTCCATCAATTTCTCCATGGTTTTCATCATGGTTTCAAGCTTGTCTTGTTGAGCTGATGTAGAAGGCTTCTCTTGCTCCTTCAACTTAGACTTTGCCATCTTAGATTTCTTCGCAGCAGTCATATTCACCTCTACCTTAATTTCATCATTTTGCATGTTAGCAAGAGAGACAGATTCCCTTTCCCTGAGTAAAAGGGAAAAATCTGAATCAAAGGATTCAGCATATCTCAACTGTGCCAAAGCTCTAGGAGGTTTCAAATTAGCTGGAATGGAATTATATATTTTGTTAAACCTCTTAGAGAAATTTTGAATTGTTTCCTCTGGAGCTCTCCTAAGATTGTTATATTCTGTAAGGGCTTGAACAGGGTTAGTTCTATTTCCCCATTTCCTTAGAAAGCTGTCTTCAAACTCTACCCAACTATGAATGCTTCTAGCTCTAAGGGCTTGAAACCATTTTCTAACTTCCCCAATAAAAGTTTGAGCAAACAATCTTAGTTTTACATCTTCATGATCCACTTCTTCCCTGTCAATAAAATCATTGAACCTATCCACATGTTCCTCTATTGTAATATCTTCATCACCTCCCCGGGTTGGAATCCTAGCAGCATATTTGCTAGGAAGATCATGTAAAATAGCAGGGAGAGCTAGAGGAGCATACCTAGGAGGTATAGCAATAATGAAAGGAGGAGCAGTGACAACAGGTATGGTATGACCAGTGGAAGAAGGTATTGTCTGAGGACTATTTGGACTAACAGAGGCAGAAGATAAAGTATTGATACGGAAAGGGCTATTTGGACTTTGCAAACCATTGACAAAAGAACTCCAATTTGGGAGAGGTAAACCAGTTTTAGATTTAAGCAAAACTTCAAAAGGATCAAGTTCTTTGAGCTGGTTTAAATCCTCTTCCTCTAATAATAACTCTGAAGTAACAACCTCCCAAAACTCTTCCTTATCTTTTTCTGACACTAAAGATGAAGTATCAATGCCTCTTTTTTGTAAATCTAAAATAATTCCAATAAGCTCTTCTTCGTTCTCAGACCTCAACAATACTTCTTTAATTTTATCATCAACAATTTTATCTTCGGGACTTCTAGAAAATTCAAGAAACAAAGATTTTGAAATGTTTGAAGTACCTGGTATATGAGAAAATCTTTGCCTACTCCTGGAGATAATGTTGGGATTATCCACAGGACTAGGTGGGTTTGGGTCAGGATTACTCCTTGTATATCTTCCTTTCGAAGCCACCTTTTTAACTTTAAGATTGAATGGAGTCACCAAGGTAGAATGCAGCCTTGAAAACCTTTATGAGCTCGTGCTACCTTCAGAAGTTCAGCATCATAATTTTTCGGGAATGAGTAATCTTTAGGCTCCCGGCAGACGCACCAAAATGTTATCTCAAAATCAGGTCCTGATAGGCTGCTGGTCAGGTTGACTCTAAGTAACTATTTCAAACCAAGCTTTTCACTAAGGCTTAGCCTCCTTAGCCTGAGAGGGCTCTCTCAAAAAGGTTATTGATTTTGATTAATGATAAGATGGCTAACTCTTGTGGTATAACAACATGGACAAATATAAAGGCTGGATAAGTATTACATAAGTTTCCATTGGGCCTATGGAGTCAATCATACTTCAGTAAACTATGACACTGCCTTTACATAGAAGTCAGGGCACTTAGCATTTAGATATTCAGAATACAACTCATATAAAACCACAGTTCATACATGCATACAGGAAGTCAGAGCACAATCAGTGAATTCTGAGTGATTACACATATATGCAACTGTAAAAGACATTTAGGAAAGAACAAATCACACATTCTAAACATGACAAATCCTTCATGAATCCTGAGAAGAAAAGTAGATGATTTATATTACTGAAAATGGTCTTTACATAAGCTAAAACAGTACTTTTGTTATCAAATTTCCAACCCTCATTACATTGTTGTCTCAGCTATATATAGAATCCTTATTCTAACTAATTCGAGCTTCCTCCTCCAGCATGAGGGGAATTTAATAACTCAATCCTTATCTCTAATGACACCTATCAACTATTTAACTGACTAGTAAATACAATAAAGTGCTGACTGGAAATTTTAAAATGTTCTAAATTAACTAGGACTCTAACTCCGTTTCCATGCCATAGTGGCTACTCCTCGTTCTTTGACACTTGGTCTTCTTTCAAATTGGATAAGCTAGACATTTGATACTCCATATTGACCTTGAATGCTGAATCCTTATCTTCCCCGTGGTATTAGGAGATGTCCCCTGCTTCTCGGCTTCTGTTTTCCACAATTTGCTCGAATATGTAATCAGCACTTTTCTGAGCCTTTAATAACCCAAGGTATGGAACGTTGCCATGTTTTAGATATGTTGTAGGCTGTAGTGATGGACAGGTGTCTCTTTTTCAAAAATTCCCGCTCATAATATCAAACTGTTTGTCTGCGTTAAAAATCATCATCTATAGCAGTTTCGTAGCACACTACGAAACTGCTGTTTTATTTAAAATAGCTTGATTTTGACCCGAGAATGTTATCACCCAAAATTCTAATTGCCAAAAACTCCCTTTGATTTTTCATATGTGTAACAGGGATTTACATGTCTTCAAAACCATAAGCCTAAGTAAAATTGACAAAAATTTGGAAAATAACCTTTCTTGAAAAGAAAATTCATTTATCAGGCAACTTGCCTAGATGTGCCTTCAGGTCTCTAGCAGCTTTCTGTAGTTGATCAATCTCATCTTTAGCTGCTTCTATTTGGCTCTTCATGGCTGCCACATAATCTCCTTGAGATGTGATGGCTGTTTTATTTGTGTTGCTCTCTTGCCGAGGTCGTGTTCCCTCCCCTGTTTCCTCTGTTATGGGCAGTGCTTCCTGTGGTTGCTAGAATTTTCTTGTCATAGGTCTTCTAGGTTTAAAAATAAATTCCTGGGCTGGCTGATCAAATTTAAGCCTTTTTGAGGCCTTGGTTTTCTTAACACTTTCTTGTGGTGACTGTGTCAAATCAATTTGAATTGGCTTAGACTGCTCTAATTCAATAGCCTGTAATAAATCATTCAGGCTTGCCTTAGACACAGGGCTCTCTTCAATAGCTATAGCCTTACCTTTTTCCTTATTTATTTGGCTTCTCGTCCTTACCCTTGAGACTGCTTCAGGTACAGTCTTCTTACCCTGAGTCTTTTCCTTTGTCGATTGTTGAGGCTGTTCTTGTATGATTAGTGGCTTCACTGGTTTTGGTAGTTGTGGCTTGGTTTGCTTTTTAGCTCTTGCTTCCCTTTGAAGCTTAGCTATGGTGAACTCTCTGGCTGGTTGTGGAGTAAGGCCAGTCTTGCTTTGGAATCCAGCCATGAAAATAAAAGAGTTCCAGTCTCTGCCTATCTTTTGGAGGCCATCTAAAACAAGCAACTTAATCAAACCATGATGAAATAAAGAGGTTTCACAGTCCTCTTTCCTCAGCTGCACCTTATCACACATCTTACTCAAACTGCGAAACAAATAAAAAGGAATGTCTATGGAGACTTTCCCAGTGAAATGCAAAAGCAGTTTAAAATGGTAAGAATAGACCTTATTGTACATTCCTTCACAGGTCAAATATTTCTGTATGTAGGTGAGAAGAAGAGCATAATGTTCCTTAACATAATGTTTGGGCACTGCTTTTGTTAAATCTTCATTTACATATGCCTCTTTCAAAAACTCCTTACACGGATTCATATCAAATTTAAAGCTTTTAAACCATTCTTCCCGTCCTCTTGGGATCTATGTTACAGCAGCTATTGCTTCTGGAGAAACCTGTATTTCTAACATGGCTACCTTTGAATTCAAACCAGTGAAATTTAGCGCAAATTCCTTAGTTACCTGTGCATGCCCTCCTTGTAGCTTTTTACAAAATCTCCAGCACCTGGCATCTTTGAACACTTTCTTGACACCTTCATCTCTCAACGTTATGTCCAGGCCTTCAGGTTCATTCCTCTCACATTTACCCGATCTGTGCTCTTTTCTCTCCATTTTCCTTTGAGATCTTCACAACCAAATTCTAACAGCTCCGGTCGAGATGGTTCAGCTCCCTTTTTAACTCAGCCTTGCTTGTAAATAGGCTCGCTTGAAAACAGCCTCACTTGAAATTCAAATTGAAATATGACTGGTCACTCATGCAACACTCACGACCATTATTAAGGACTATGCACGGTAAAATCTCTTGGGAATGATATTTCTGTGCATATCAATATTCTATTGGTGAAGTAGTGGCAAATGAACGTTCAGACATGATACAAGAGGTACACAGACTGACATGAGTAGACACAAATGCTGACTCACCTACGGACTTGATATTTCGGGAAAGATTCGCTGCGAAATGGACGAATCCATGATTTCGCAGCGCTGTTAGTTATATTTTTTAATGATGCGCTGCGAAACTGCTTAATCATGACGTGCTGCAAAAATGCTAGACCATGATTGCACTGCGAAATGGGCAAATGACATTGCGCTGTGAAATCACTAAAAGACACGGTGACTCGGATAAGACAAGACATGACTTATGGGATAATAATGAGTGGAGGAAAACCAAAAGGAGTGGAGTATGATTTAAGCTAAAAACCTTTAAAACTCCCAATCCTAAGTGAGACAAATAAAAATGAAACCAACTTTAACGTAGACCTTTGTCATCAAACTAGGGCATGTAATTATATGTACCAAACTTTTAGTTCTAAGTGATAACATAGGGAATGGTCAAGTTAGATTCACTTCTAATTCCAATGGTCTTACAAGTTGGCTCCAACATTCAGTTGAGAAAGTATAGTTAGGGAAAAGATGATGTATTATTTCTTCTTCCATGAGACAAATGGGGCATGAAGAGGGCCATGAGAATTCTTTTTTCCTAAGGTTATCAGCTGTGAGGATTTTCCATTTCGAAAGAGTCCAAATGAACATTTTGATTTTTGGGAGGCTTTTAGCTTTCCATATCGATTGCAAAGGAGGCCATCCTTGACTTCCTTATTGTTCTTGGGAGTTTCAAGTAGCACGATTTCACTGTGTATTATCTTCTAGAGGGGTCCCATATGATATAATCATGGGTTTCTTAATTGATTTACATTGCTCCTTTGAGAAGAGAGATGAAGGAGTCTGATTGTTGCTTGAGGTTTTGAGGTAAATCAATTTTCCTCCACTCTTTCCAAGTGTTGTAATGTTGATCCCATTGTGAAATTGAATCCAAAGTATGAAATCCTTTTTAGCTTAATATATTTTTAATATTTGTACTTCTAGATGGGTGGAGAGAGGCTAATTTCCCATTATACCTTCTTCCCATATATTAATCTCTCTATCATTTCTCAGTGATCTAGATATATTCACCTGATGTAACGAAGAACCTTTTTTTATTAGATTCCACATTTTGGTGCAAGGCATAGTCATAGTTTTCCTGTGAGAAAAGAAAAGCGAGAGTGGCTCATATATTTGGCTTCTAGTACCTACTTCCACCAACAATTATCCCCAATAATGAATCTTCGAGATATCTTAGCTCCTAGGGCCAAGTTCATCAATCCCAGAATTCTAATTGAGCTTCCTCCTTTGTCGTATGGTGAATTTACGTGTTCCCATTTTATGAGATTGGTTTTTTTTCTTTTGTTTCTAATTTCCCTCCATACAAAAGGAAGCTCGTTACGATTAGTTCAACTTGCTTTTGTATACTTTCCAGAGATAAAATTATTGTGAATTGGTAGATGGGAAGAGGTGACATAATGAACTTGATTGGAGTTATTCTTCCAGCTAGTTAATAAAAATAATTCCCCAAGTTTGCATTTTCTTTTTCATTTTCATGATGTATTTGTTCCACAATTCTTCTTTCATATTTTTTGTTGTTATCAGTAGTCCCAAATATAAAAAGTGGTTCCATTTGGCATGAAAGGGGATCTCAAGAATTTGTAAAATTATTTGTAGGGTGTAGGGAGGAGCATTCCAATCATAATTTCTTCTCTTTTTTATTATTGATTAGGCATCCTAATACTTCCATAGATCTGTCCTGAACATTTTTGAATGTTCTAACAGATATGCAAGAGGCTCCTCCCATTAAAACGGTATCATCTGCAAAAAGGGAGTGATTTATACTTTTGATTTGAGAAATAGTTGATAGGCCTATTAGGGTATGATTTATTCTATAGTGTTGAATATTTTTGCTCAACGAGTCAGCCATTATTATGTAGAGGAAGAGGGACAAGGGGCAACCTTGTCATAAACCTTGAGATCTCTGAAAGTACTCACTCGGTCTGTCATTAATGAGAGGATTTATCCATGGACCAACAATGCATGCATTTACTATTTCTATCAACTCATTAGAGAAGCCAAATGACTTGAGAACAACTGATAGAAAATAAAAATTGACTCTATCAAAAGAATTAGCCATGTCAAGATTTAGAATGAAGCCCTGCTCATTTCTTGAGAGACTGGAATGCAATGCTTCTTCGACGATCATGATATTTTCCACAATCTGTTTGTTGGGAACAAACCCACCTTAATTTTCTAAAATTAAATTGGGTAGGAGAGGTTTTAGGTAGTTGGCAAGGATTTTGGTGATGATTTTATATGATGAGTTGCATGATGAGATACATCAAAATCATTTGAAATATGAAGGTTTGGCTTCTTTTGGGACGAGATCTAGAAAGATTGAATGTCTGAAACGTCCAAGCTTTGTTTTTTGGAAGACATTTCTAATCATTTTAGTGAGGTATTTTTTTATGATGCTCCAAATGAAGCGATAGAAAGCTATTGAAAAGCCATCTAGACCAGGAGCTTTGTCAGGTTGAAGGCTCCACACAACTTCTTGTATTTCATGTTCTTCAACCTCTTCCAAAAGTTCTAAATTTGCTTCTTCAATTATCCTTTTTGGGATATGCTTAGTGAAGCTCTCAAACTATGGAATTAATGGCTTAGTTGTTAATAAGTCTTTAAAGTCGTTGTGTGCTTGTTTCGTGAGTGCCTCTTGCCTTTTTATCTCTTTATCTCCTTCGCCTTTTATCATATCTATTTGGTTTATAATTCTTCTCATCTTTGTTGTGTTGTGGAAGAGTGAAGTATTTTTGTCCCCATCCTCAATCCAAAGGTTTCTATACTTAATCCTCTATTCTTCTTCCTATTTTCTATTACTTCTATATATTTCCCAATATAATTCTTTTTCATTTAGTTAGTTCTCTTTTGTGTCCTCCATGCGTTTTATTTCTTCCTGCATTGCTTCCCTTTCTTTTTGCAATTTTTTGTTTCTTTTCTATGGTTCCTTGTGCTTATTCTTTACCCAAACTCTTAGACCATTTTTTATTGAGTTTAATTTAGTTTCCCATACGTAACTTAGTGAGCAAATGACATTTTTTGCCCACTTTTCTACTACAATTTGCTTCATGTATTCATTGATGTTCCAAGAGGGACAATATCGAAATGCGAGTGGGGCAAATTTTTTATTGTCCCAAAACTTATTGCAATGGGCTTGTCATCAGATGTTTTAGAGGGGATAATTTTTTAACATACTGAGCTAAATTTTGCTATAAATCTTGGATTAAGATCCTATGAAGTCTCTCTTTAATATTTCCTTTCACACTCCATTTATTACTCCATGTGTATTTCCCATTCCTTGGAGGAATGTCCATTAGGCTGTCACGTTCTATAATAATTTCATGTGCATCTCGAGATGGATCAACATGGAAAGTGCCTCACAATTTGTCCTTAGTGTCCAAAACAAAGTTTTAATTACTTCCTCTTATTATTCTTTTGTTTTGGTTTTGAGGTAGATTTGCTTTGAGGGAATTCCAACATGTCTCTTTATCTCTGTAATGGTTTTGAGCATAAATATTGTAACGACAGAATTGAAAATGTGATTTATTTTTCAATTCTGTTTTCATCCAGTGTTGGTCTATTTGTTGGTTCTGCAGTTCCCATATGTTCTTATTCCATATTGTACAAATTCCTCCCAAATATCTAGTTGCTTGGAGGACTGTGCCATCATAATTACTTAGCTTTTGTATTATTCTTCCCATTTATTGTCTAGTAATTTTGGTCTCCTGAATCATGAAGATATTAGGTTTTTCCATTGTTAAGATGTATTTTCTTGCATTAAATTTCAAAGGATGTCTCAATCCTCTACAATTCCAGGAGACTAGATTCATTACTTTCTTTCGTTTGATGCAGAGGGACCTTTCCCTTGCTTAGGATGATGGTTTTTTTCCTTGCTTCATGTACTTTTTTTAAGGAAAGATTCCATTGGTTGTTGAGTACCTATTTCCATTTCCTTAGGAGTTGCTTCATTCCTAATTTCCTTTTTGGTCTTTCTTCCTTGGTTCTTCTGGTTATCTGAAGAGAGCAAAGAGTCTTTGGATAGATTTCTTTTGAGGATTCTATCAAAAGAAGGAGGAGGAGGGTTGAGGGGAAAGGTCGGGGGAGGGGAGTGGGAGAAGAGAGGAGGGAGGGGGGCCAAGGGGGAAGCAAGGAGGGGGGAGGGGTGAGGGGATGAAGAAGAAATAACATGATCAACAGGAGGAGGATCAAGAGAGGAGTCGAGGGGTCCAAATGGGTTGGAGTCAAGGAGGGGATTATAATATATGGGTTACTAAGATGGGGGATTGATAATGGAAGGAGAAGATGGGGATGGGACTTAATTAGAAGTGAGTTTGTTTTCTATCTTATTTTTTTAACTCGTTGCCATTTTGTTTCCTACACTTATACTTCTTCATACTCTTTCTCTTTTTGACATCTATTAGAAAAATGATAGTATTCGTGACATACCTTACACTTAAATAGGATTTTCTCGTAGTCTAGTTTCTCAATATGAAACCATCTATCCACCTTTATCTTTATTTCTTTCGGGAGTCCTTTGCTTAAATCAACTTTAATGCAGATTCTTGCATAAGCATGCATATTGTCCTTAGGTTCCCTTCCTTCTATGTATTTTCCCACTACATTTCCTATTTCTTTTACTGACTCATCTTCCCAAAATTGGAGAGGGAGGTTGGGAAGGCACACCCAAACTAGAACATCACTTGGGATATCCAGCTCAGGATCAAAATATGGCATCCATATGTTTAAATAATGTCCTCTTATATCCATAAAATAGGGCTTATTCCCGAAGATAAGATGTATTTCCTCTTTAGTTTCAAAATGAAAAGTGAAGTATCCTCTGCCACATATACGAATGGAAATCTTCCCATGGGTTGAATGTGACAAGTTCATTTCAACCCATTTTTGCACTGATTTCGGAGAAGGCCACATGCTTGTGAACTTTCCCACCAATCCTCTTTTTGATAAAGATAACATTGTTCTACAGGGAAAATAAGGTGGCAAAATAATTTCTAGAATGTCCTCGCGTTTGTTGACGGACATAGAGATAGAGGGTCTAGATAGAGGAGGTCATAGTGAAGAGATTAAACTTGCAAAGGTTGTTGCAGACTCTTTTGGATGATGATGACTCAGAGGTAACAATTTTGGAGGAGGATCCCCTTCTCGAGGAGGCCTCAGAGGGGCCATAGCAGTGGTGGAAGGCCAAGGTTGTGAGAAGGAAGGTTAAGTGTAGGTAGCCAATGCGTGATTGAAAGAAACTCTATTTACTAAGATTGGCATACAACTGATTCTCTCTTAAGAAATAGTAAATATTAACATATTAAGAAACCATTACCTTTTCTAATCATAGACTTTTAACTCTAAATGTATGTTTTGTCATGCACAAAAGTCCCATAGAAGATAATTTTGGTTGCCCAAATTACATGATCTTTCACAAAACAATGTTGATATTATTTAATTGTTTAAATAATGAGTCAAATATCCTATCAAAATAAAGACAATATTGAAGACCTATAGCATTATTTTTTGAATGCCCTCTCAACTTCCACTAACAAGTTTTGTATTGGGATGTTCTGTAGCAAAGGGAATATAATAACTAACTTTTTTTGGTAAAGAGTGTGATTGCTACAAAATCCATTAAGAATCCTTCGAACATGTCCTTAAAATATTAAAATATAAATAGATATAAAACCCTAAATCAAAAATGGTGTTATATAACTAAAAAGGCTAGAAGTATTTCACATATCCCAAAGTTAGATAGTAAGAAATTTTGTAGCTAAACTCTAACTTGTAAAACATTATAAAACTATATTATTTCTTTAAATGACTAGAATTTGTACCTTAAAAGTATTTATGGATTCCCTAAAATCATGGACAACATTCAAACCCTTTTATAAATAGGAGGAAGTTTTTCTTTCGAAGAAATAGAATTTTGGGTTGAGCTACTCTCAAAGGGAAAGGTAAGGATATCAAAGCCTACCGGATAGAAAATTTTAAAAGTGGAAGGCCTATTCTCATCCATCACATGCACAAGCTCTTATGTTTGGAAATAAAGCATGGTTTTCCTAGACCTTTGATTTGAAGCCTCATTCCTCATATTTTTAAAGGAAAGGATAAAACCAATCCATAAAATTCTAATATCATTATTACTATCCCTTTTCCAGGAAATATGAAATTAATTTAAATAGAAGATTATTGTATAATTACAAAGCTACCAAAAAGGAGCTAAAGTCCAAGGTAGATTTTGGATCTATAATTCAACTATGGACAACCTTGTTCTACTTAGGATAATATTTCAAGAGTATTACAATAATAAGATGAATATGTTGTGTTGTTTCATTGATTTTAGAACAATACTTGACATAATGTTAGCACATAGCCTTTGGAAAAAATTAAACAAGCTTTTGAGGGTTGTTACATTAAGGTTATATGGGAATATTATTTATAGGTTTAGTGACACTAAGATATGGTCACAATAAATTATTGTTAAAATGGGAGTTAAGGGTTTATCATACTTCTATAATATTTGGCATACACATCGACATGTAAGAGATGTGTTTGAAAGAATTAGGTTGTGTCATCACAAATCTAGCCTGTACAATCATCTTCTTCTTTATGCTAATGATATTGTCCTTATGGAAATGAGTGCCTATAACCTTGATAAGTTACCAAAACTTCTCAAGGAATTTTACACTTATATGGATTTGAGCATTTCACTATCAAAAGAATTTTCTCTATAAATCCAAGAAGAACTCTTACACTAATTCCATGTATGACAAAAGCAATTTGTAGGAATTGAATTCATACAAATATCACATAACACATTTTTATTACAAGTTTAACTCAAAATATAGCATATAGAAATGATAATTGGAAGGTATAAAGTTGATTACAATACTATAAATAGTTTAGTTGTCCTATGGATTTGAGATAAAAATAAATTCAAGTTGGAGAATATCATCACTCATGTTAACTTATATGATTGTTAATTTTGTGGTTGCATTATCCATATCATGTAAGGAAACAAGTTTCCTACAATTTCTTAAAACTTTAGATGAAACCACATATAGCTCAATGCGGGTTGACAAAAAGATGCCAAGGCTGGGCTAAATCATTGGGGAATCAAAGGAAGAAGTCACTTTAAAAAATAGCAATAATATTCAAAATATTATTACATATAAACTAAGGGATTACTGTGGTGTGATAAAGAAATCTAAAATGAGAGAAAATTAAAATAGTATACCTTGTGTTCATCAATTCGGATCTAGAAAAACAAAAATATCTCTATTTTTACTAGCCTAAAGAAGAAAAACATTAGTGTTAGAATAACATGAATGAATTCTCTTGCAATATTCTATGTAACCTAGAAATAATTCCAAATTTCAAAATATTTTTTTTATTATAATACCAACCCTATGATTTAAAAATGTTTCCTTAAACACATATATAAAATTGTAAAACAAATTAAGAAATCCATTACATTTGTTAAGATTAAATTGTTTATATAAAAAAACTTTAATAGTATCCATATATATATATATATATATATATAGAGAGAGAGAGAGAGAGAGAGAGAGAGAGAGAGATTATTTTTTAATTTATTTTTATTGGAATATATAAAAGGATTTAATATACTCCTAATTTTATTCATGTAACACATTGAAATATTACTTGAAAAAAATTATTGTTTGTTAAATAAAGTATTGATACTAATCATAGTCCCTAAGAAGTAACTGTATTAATATAGAATATAGTTCTGTAATATGGTCTAAGATTTCTTTTTCTTGGTTTAGTGTTCATTTTGTTTGGATGTAAATATAGGTTAACAACCCAAAACCTTGATAGATTAATGACCCGAATTCCAGAGGCAACATTTGCTCTCTTCCATGTCACTAATGGATTATTCGAAATTACATGATTTTCCTTAGACTAGTGCAACCATATAAATTATAAATGACTAGAAAATTCGAATAGGCATTAATTCATGATAAAAAGAAAAACACTTTGTTTATGATACATCTCACATTGCTAAAATTTGAAAAATCATAAAAATTAATAAATTATATTTTATTTTAAATTATTATTAATATTTTTTTATGTTGACAGAAAACTCTAGATCTACCATTGACCTCTTCGAGCCAACCTATGTTGTTACCACCGTGATCAATGACTATCTCTTTTATGGTCTTGTGCAAACAACAATTAAGGGATTTGCTCCAAATCTCTTGGATTTATTAGTCCTCATGATTCCATTATCTAGTGGTACTTTTTGTATTTAGGTAAAAGCATTCGATCTAGTATCAACGTTCACTACTAGCATGCAAGATTGAACATGAATCCCTTCCATTTTTATGCAGCTCCTTCATGATGATAGGAAAATTCAGGAAGGAAATTTACTCATAGATTATGAAAAAACTAACAATGGTACAAGATCCCTCATTTCAAGATTAAATTGTGGGGCCAAAGGTCAGGGTTCACTCCCTACTTCTCAGGCTATGTCCTTTCAGTATGTCTTAAAGAGCTCTTGGAGCCATCCTTCATCATGGTTCAGGCTAAAGATATTCCAACTATCAAATTGGATCATCCACAATATGACATTTCTTGTAGCGATTATTTATAGACTTGCCTTATTTTTCATTTTAATGGATTTTGGCCTTTAACTTCTGCATTTTGGGAATGAGTGCTTCAGGCCTAGACCCCAAATGTAGATTTATTTTTTTTCTTGAAATGTTTTTTTGTGGTAAACTTTAAAGATCATCAAGATTCTCATAGGGTTGTAGGACAGATTCCCTAGTATTGGGTGAAATTCAAGATCTCCATGAAGCCTTGGTGTATTAGTTTTAACCCTCTTACTATGTCATCTCTGCTAACTCAAATTTGGGGTTAGAATTTTGAATATGCCCCTTCATATGTTTCATCTGAACATCTTAGTTGATCTCAAAAAATTACTTTGCCATTAGGGAAAATTTTACAGATGGAATTTTATCTTAATGTTTAGAAACCTTGGTGAATATTGCTAGTCCCTAGTATGAAAACTATAAAATGCTTGACAATATTTAAAAAAAATAGTCAAATTTCCCTTGATTTTGTATTAGTCTCTATAAAATTTTAGTTAATTTAAAAATATTTTTATAACATAAAATTTGGGCGAACCATTTTTAGAAAAAATGGAAATTAGTGAATCTTTTTTTTCAAAAAAGCATGGAGAATTAGCCCACCTATGAATATTAACCCGTAATATTTTCCTTCTTTTCCATTTCATCAAGGTATAAATAAACCGACTCAAGAAAGGAATTGTAAAATTTGTTCACATATGTGTTGATATAGGCCTTACTTGAGCGCTACTAGATAAACTCCTGCTCAATTGAAGTAGAATTATTTTTCGCATCAAGTTGACTTTGAAAATATAACTTCCTGCTATATTATTTTCCAATAGCGCGATGATATTCAGAATGTATACCCTTCTTCTCAAGGACACTCTCCTCCTCTGAATGCTAAAGATAAGTCTTAAGGATGGCAAGATCCCAGATTTTCAATAACATCTAAGAAATATTCAACAAATGAGCAAGATAAATTTCATCACGAAGAGATCTCTACATCTAAATGGAGTCCTACCTCAACTCAAGCACACCCATATCCATATCATCCTCTAGAACTTGTGACTCAACCCTTGAACAAAGACACATAAGACGTAATTGTGATCTTTGTTTCATCAATGAATGGGCGCCAAGTTTTCCATTAATTAGATCATTCCAATAGTGATAAAGAAGAAACTACAATTGTTGACCCATGAAATTGGAAATAGCTCAAGGAAATGCAACCACTTTATCATTTTCAAATCTTCTTCATAACTCCTTGAACAAATTGATGTCCGTAAGAAAAAAGGAAAAACTTCATTCTTGGAAAGATTAATGATAATTCCTATGTTGTTTTACTAGGACAATAGTATATGTATGGGTAATGTCAATTTTAGTGTTTATTGTCTTTTGACTTGGGATTTGGTTCAATAATGGATCTGGTTAGATTTCTCCTTGGACTCACCAAGCCAATTTATGAGTTTGCATATACTTGATTCATTAGAAGGTAATAGATTTTGTAATTCAAAAAAATAAATATTATTATTGTTAATTATAAAAATAATTAATATGTATCTTAGTAAATATACATTAAAAAAAACATGTACCGAGATTCTTAACCATAGATATTGACCCCATTATAATATAGACATTCTTAATATGTAAATGGTCTTTGTCACAATATCATGGCTTATCAATATGAACATGCCAAAAAGACCATAAATCATTTCATATATGACATTTATATATTGTTTTTAATTAATAAAATTAATTAAAAAAATATATGAGGTAAATCTTAATGGCTGATTTGTTAACACTTTTAAAATACTATCATCCACCAAATAATTATTTCATAATTAAACTCCAATATTAAAAACCCTCTCAAAAAAACTATCAACATAATATCAATAATGATCTATTTACACTAACAAATAACAACCCATAATAAATCTCTCTATTACCAATTTCACAATTAAATAATCATAAATTTTCCTATACTCCCCATTATTTATTAATTTCACATGAATTCAACATAAAATACACTTTCAAGATATCTTATATAGCATTTTAAAATTTATTTCAACTCCTCTTTAATTTTTTATTTAACGGATGATTATTTTAGAAACGATTATTTTTTATTTAAAACAACTTTTTAGTCGGTGAGGATCAAAATTTATATTAATATTAATAGAAACAGGAGTCCATAAAAGTATGTAACATTGCGGATACTCAAACAAATAGATTGGACTTACATTTATTCTATAGCTCTCGGATCCTGCAATCCAGCTATACTCTCTGATGGATTACAGGAATGGAAATCACACTCAGATTATTGATAATTAAACCACATAACTAAAGAGCAGACAGTCTCTAACGGCGCCTTTCACATGGACGTAATTACGAAGGAAACTTTCCTTAACAAATCCCGCCTTCTCCAGAACTCTTGCCGACGCCACGTTTTGAGGGAGCACAAGAGCTTCAATTCTCTTCACACCCTGCAATTCTTTGAATCCCATTTTAAGTGCTGTTGTCACCGCTTCGGTGGTGAAGCCCATCCCCCAGTATCTTCTAGCGATGGCATAACCCATTTCAGCTCGGCAGTTGTGAATATTGGTTCCTTGCTTGAGCATGACGTGACCAATAGGCTTCCCTCTGAAACATATTGCCTTGAACCATGGTTGAGGAATCACCACCTTCAGCAGAAACTCCCTCAGCGTTTCCTTGGATTTAAAAGCTTCCCATGTCATAAGCTTGGTCACTTCTTCGTCACTAGCCCATTCGTAAAAGTCTTCCAAATCTGCCGGGCAGAAGTTCCTCAATTGGACTTGCCCAACACTAAAACTTCCACGCTTAGCTTCCATTCTTTCGATCTTCGACACTCTAAAATGCTCAGTTGTGGCTCAGCGATTCACGATGGAATCTGTAATTCCAATGAACAATATGTGCTATGAATTTTGCATTAACGTAACACTACTGGAGTTGGATGAATGATGAGGGGAAGATGGCCGAATTTATAAACGCCCAAAACCGTATCACATGCCAATTAATGTAATGTGGAGGCCGGCGATGAATTCCTTCTTTATCATCCAAGACTGGACTTCTAGCAGGTATAGAATGTCTCAGTCAGTCTGATATTAAGATGACTATTGCAGCAAACAAACCAACACGAGGTCGGTCGGCAGAGAGAAATCAAGAGACTATAGGTAATGAAATCATAATATCTCCGCAGAGATGCAGAAGGTTTCTGGCATTGCCTTCCATACATTCGATAGAATAGAGTGTGCGCGCGGATAAATCCTAAAGAGGCATGTGTTTCATCTGCACAATCTAAACGAATATTTCACAGGCGTACCACTTCATTTTCGCAGCCATTTAAAGGTAGGTATGCCGATAAAAGATTTACAATGATAAGCTTTAGGTATTCTTTTGGCAGTGTTTTACGTTCATGCTTAAAGTCCATGAGCAGTGACCACATTGCATAGGTAAATTTATACATAATAAATTCAATACAAAACTAAGAACATTCTTTCTGCTGTTTTCAAGTTTGAAATGTTAGAAGTCGTTGGAAAATATCAAAATCAACCATTATAACACTTCCAAACATGTGTACACAGACTTTTTCTAACCGTTAATTTTAAAATGCGGAGGATGAACTATACTAGCTGGGTTTTTCAAAATGTTGAGGATTAATTATATTAACTGGTCAGAAATCTAAACTGAATCTTAATGAGATGACTAAAGGCTAATAGTATAATTAATCGGAAAAACATTATTATTCACAATAAAACTCACAAAAATCTAAAATTTAACTATTCTTAAAACAAAGTAAGAAACTGGTACCAATGTGCAAAGTAAGAAACTGGTACCAATGTGCAAAGGAAGATGTTTTGGAACAAATCTTTAGAACAATTCCCGAATATGCCTGGTAATATCAACGATAATTATTTTCCCACGTCACGTGGAAAAGAGAAAGTGTTTTGTCCTTATTCCAATCTGACCCACAATTTGCTATAAAGTTGAAAATAATGAACGTGATAGGTTAGTGAACTGGAGAACGGAGGCATTCCAGGGCCCTGTGTGCCAGAATTGGTGTCTGCAATTCGTAAAAGTAAAGTGTCTAAAAGAAAGATGCAAAAAAATGGGTTACTGAAATTTGTAATATTATAAATATTTGTAATATTATAAATTGTCAACGATTGACAGGGACATGGCTTTGGAATTTGTTCTTTTCTTTTCGATGTTAAGATAATCTTAATGACAAAATCGAATCCTCGACGTGAATTCACAGACAATCCGATATTGTTTTTATCTCTAACCACAGTTTTATGCAAGGCAATGCTGTATTTTAATCATAAACTCTTTTTAGCTTGACCAAACCATATAACCCATTAATTCCAGAAGCGAAATAACTCTCTTGCGAAATTGCGGGGTTAGCAGATGAAACACGAGAAGACAACAACGTCGTTAAGTTAAATGCCAAAGAATTTTTTATGTAAATGCCGCTAGTTGCAATGGATTTTCACGCTGGCTTTTTCTGAATCTTCTTTAACTTGCGTATTTTTTAAGTTGATGAGTAAGCAACAACACTGTAGTTATTGAAAGCTATCAACTGGCCGTCGAAATACATTGATGTAGTTAGCTAATATTCTAGCAAATGCCTGAACTCTTAGCAATAAGATCATCTACCCACCACACAGTTTGGCTAATTCTGTTCAGTCTAAATCCTAAAATAATAAAATGGAATACACCACAAGCTGCAACAGTGGCATGGACTAAGTTATGGGGCGCTGTGATTTGACAAATAATGGCCTTCAAAGTGGGGTTTAACAGAGAAATCCACATGTCCACAATTCCATGTTATTTTCCCAAATTAATTGAGATTACCATGTAATCCTAATTTAATTTATTAAACATTAATTATGTAACGCATATGTGATATTGGTGGAAGAGTATTTCAGCTAATTATTCAGTCATTCAGTAAGTACACGATCATCCTTGAAAATTGAGACTCCAGCAACCATGCACGACAAAAGGGATATTTATGCTAAATAAGAAGGCAGTTTTTTAAGAGGTTGTCAGATAACTTTTGTAGCAAGAAGGCAGGTAAACATATGATTGTAGAGATAAAGGGTTGAAACCCATGACTATATGTCGAGGATAACTTGCGAAAGTTGGTAACTAGGTTGATAACCAGGCTGGTACACTGCGGAGAGTTTCCCCAAAGCTTTTGTAAAGTCTTTATGAACATTTCAATAATGGTTGGAGTATTCCCAATTGACTGGGGAAATTAGAATGGTTGTAGGAGTCATGGTACTACGTTTTTACTAGCTATTAGCTTTTAAAAGTGGATAATAAATATTATTAAGATTATTATGAGCTTGGATGTTATTGTGCATTCATAGTCTCCATTTAAATGATGACTTATTGCTTAGAGAATTGGAGATCAGAATCTCTTGTTTAGTGAATTCCCAACATTTGTATTTGATTGTGTAAATAATGTAAAATATAAGCGATCTAATTGTTAAATTAAGGTTTTTGTGATCCATATTAAGTATAAGAGACTTTTTTAGGCTTAAACCAGAAGAAATTTCATTTGTGGATGTGTTTGGAACCAACAAGTGTGGTTCATCGTGAGGACAAGTTGAATGAGCAGATTAGGCTTTGTATGATTAAATAAATAGAGTAGAAACTCCAACGGCTGTATTCCAAGACTAGATAATGGCTATATTGACCACGGCTAGATTTGACTGGATTAAGGGAATAACCCGTATTTAATTAAGAAGATTGACTTTGGTTAGTTAAATTCTTAAAAGCTAATGTACTCATTTTAACCACTTATATCATATATAAAATTAAATTATAACCTAAATTAATCGAAGCTGTTGTATCTAAAAAAGTTAGAGTAATTAATAGTTAATTATAAAAATTAGTAAATATATAAAAATACATAAATACCAGGATATATAAGTCAAAGGGGCTGTTCCATATACTAATAAATAATAAATTAATTATAACTTAAATTAATTTTCAATAATAGTTATAAATAGAAGTTTAACAAATATGCAAATAATCAAGCAATAGGGAATAGGGTAATTTAATTATGATATTATAAAAAATAATAAAATTAATTAATTAATTAAAAAAATAAATAAATAAATAAATAAATATAAATAAAAAAAAATATAAATAAATAAATAAAAGAATAAAAATAAATAAATAAATGGTAAGTCTATCAAGCTATTAAATCTAAATATTGGAGTAGTTAGTTATAAAAGTTATAAAAATTGGGGTAGTAGTACATAAATAGTAAGTTGTAATATTATTTTATATTTATAATAATTAAAAAATAATTTAATTTTAATTCGATGGTTATGAATAAAGGTTAGTTCAATATATAAATATTAGAGTAATTTAAGGGTTTAGAAAGAAAAGCTTTTAATATTTAAAAATTAAAGGCTAAAATAATTGGAGATTAACTTCAAGCTTATTTTCTCTAAGTTATTAGTAAAAAATGAAAAAAAAAATGCTACTACAAACCCTAAGACTATAAGAACCTCAAGGAAGGAAGACCCCAAGAAACAAGAAACCAGGGGAAAAAATCTTAAAAGATAACAAGAAAAAAAAAATAGAGGGAAGGGAAGGCAAGAAGACCATGACTAGGAAGAGAGGGCTGGGACCTAGTAGCTACTAATCTTCCAACCATCCTCCTTATTGAGATTGTTTGGCCTTTTTTCAATCTCAAGAGCTTCCCTAAATTTCTGGTGATGGAAATGGGAGACTCTAGCAATCACACTAGCCTCCTCAATGCATACATGATGATTGGTTTTCTCCACATGCTCTACCAAAGCAGAGGACTTGGCTCTTCTATGTTTAAGTTCAGCTGCGTGCTCACTAATTCTTTGATTAATGGAGCGACCAGTCTCACCAATATAGGGATTCCCACATGAATAAGGAATAACATAACCCCCTTTCATGTCCTTAGGGTCGATAGGATCCTTCACAGATCTAAGGGACCTATGAATGGTATTGAGAGGTCTAAAGGTTGAGGAGACATTATGCATCTTAAGAATCTTCGTAATCATGTCTGTAATCATTATTTACAACAAACAAACTAGCTAAAAAAATAGAAATAATAAAATGCCTTCTGACACTCCAAAAATATCCCTTCCTTACATGGAAGGCACAATTGACAAGACTGCAAAAACTAAAAAAAAAGAAAACATAATATCAATGTAGCCTTCACTCCCCACAACACCATAAGGAAACTAATTGACTTTGTCAAAGACCCTATAAACCTTAGCTTAGAAAAAGTTGTATACATTGTCCCCTGTTCCTGCAGAAAATAATACATAGGAGAAACTAGAAGATCCCCCAACATCAAACTCAAAGAACACATTGCCAACATTTGTAGAGATAGAACCTATAATTCTTCCGTAGCAAAACATTCTTTTTCTTCCTCATACCCCATCTGCATAGAGGAAGCCAAACTCATTATAAAAGAATACCATCTTTTAAAAAGAAAAATTAAGGAAGCAATAGAAATTGAAGAAAGAATAAACAACATGAATCGAGATGATGGCTTAAAAATAAGCAATACCTCGAAACCTTTATTGATAAAACCATTCAAATCATAAATTCATCTAATTCTTCCTAATATTACTTACATTCTAAATATTCATATGCTACATGATTTATTAAAAATAATTAAAAATGATAATCATTTTTCAGGATATCTAATTATTTACAATAGTAATCTTCTCAAATAATGATAATTATATCCCTCGCATTACACCTTATAAACATGAATATGCTACATAACTTCATAAGAAAACACAAATCATTAGATTATATACTACATATTTAAATATTTAAAATAATGATTTCATGCTTAAACACATAAACTAATAAAAGATAAGCATATAATATAGTTCATGCAATCATAACTAAATAAATATTGTTTAACTAATCCTATATAATTTCTTTTCAAATCAATGCCAAACCAATGTGATAGATTTTCTTAAATCATATTTCCTAATTTTAAATTAAATCACAATCTAAATGTTACTCCCATTACAACTTATAAACACTATATATTCAATAAACTAACAAAAATCATCCCTTACAATTATATTCCTCCCTTTACACCTTATAAACATCAATAAACAACATAAGCTAACATAAATCATTAGATTAGAACCTAAATAATTAAATATTTATTTACAATAATGATTACATGCTTAAACACATAAGCTAATAAATGATAAACATATAAACCTCATACAATGATAACTAAATAATTATTTTTTCCTATATAATTTCTTTTAAAATCATAAATACCAAAACAATATAATAGATTTTATTTTCAAATCATAATTCCTAGGTTTTAAATTAATCACAATTTAAATATTTATAGGTCTCATTATTTGCTAAAAAATATTTATGATGATATCTATATATAACTAATATTTTCACTACTTATAATTTAGATAAAATTCCTACATATACTAATAAAGAAATATATTAAATTGAAAGTAAAATTTAATAATAATTATTATAGATTAAATTTATTAATACAATATCCAAATTAATATTTATCCAAATAGGTTTTTTCTAAATATTATTCACTTACATACATATAAATCATTAGCTCTTTTACATTAAATATTCTTGAGTTATTAAGCATTCCCTTGATGCTGGACTCACTTTGAAGTCCGAAACATTGGGTTAAAAACTCTTTAACAGGTCATTCCACAATCTTTCAATATTTTTTTTCCCACAAATTTTGTATCATATCTATGGAATGTTGTATCCCAAAAATGGAAGAGCCTTAGGGTGTCTAATTCTACTTTGGATTATTTCATGTCCTTGAATGGATAAGAAGCCAAGTGTAATGTCATGTGAAACTACAGAGCCATCTTTTCCTATGAAAGTGCTCCACATACCCCTATGCATACCTCGTATTCTATTTCCTACAATATCAATCAACCAATTAAAAACTTGGGTAGTAGGTAAGAAGGCTTTGCTACTCCAATTATAAGATGTGTTTCATCATAATAAAGAAACTAGTCATTGACTATAGACATGACCTACATGACTTGTTTTGATAGAAATAAAGTAGTTACATTGAACAATATTTAATATAGTGTGATCTAGAAGTCCCAATAGATATTTTTTTATGGATAGATGTAGTGAGACTATCAAAGGACTTTGGAATGGATGCATACTAGAAACGCCTCAATTATCCACTTCTAAGCAATTTCCAAGAATACAAGCATGAGATAGACCATACGCAAGAGGTAGAAGGCCTTAAATAATTGACTCGGATTTCATTCCTTTAGATTATGAGATTTGTTGATGTATTACTTCAAGGATAGAGGATATCACCCTAGCTAAAAATGCTTCCTTCCATTGCTGTAGAGTATATCAACAAAACACATCCTTCATAGAAAGATTCTACATTTGAACCCCTATTCAACATGCATAACATGGAAGAGAGTCTTTAGTATATTAGTATGATACTCCTCATTTGGCTAAACTCTAAAGGATTCTTTGTTGTCCCTCCATGTCTTTAAAAATTCACCATGCAAGATCTTGATATATGATAACCAATCCTCATCTAAGGTCCTTTCTTCTTTAGGGAGCTTGAAATACATCTCAAGATATAAGGAATTGAATTAGGAAATAATATTTGTGTTTCTATCAATGGACATGTCTCGCTAAGGATAAACATGTTTCATAATCCACTCAACTACCTCTACATCTAAAAAGACAAGGGAATGTGAAGTCACCTTATGCATCAAATATTTTCTAGCATCCTTGTACATTTCTGAGTTTGGGTAATCTAGTTATAGGTTGGCTCCTTATATAGATGGTAAAATTATATACATGCATATGTTGTATATCTATTAATGAATCATGGAGTTTCTTTGAACACAAGACTATGTGACTTAGGGGCTTTACAGGCCCTTTTCCTTGAGACGTACATAATTTCTTTGCATAACCCATTAAAAAAAATTACTCAATTATATATTTATCTCACAAGTATCTAATCGAAGAAACCTGAGATTCGAACATGAGGCTTATTATCTTTATCTAGTGGCCAATTATTTTGTCTTTTCTTATTTTTTATTATAAATCATGTTGAAGGATCTATGTCTTTATGAATAAAGAGTAAGAAAGGCTAATGAGAGTAACCTAGGGCTTAATTATGAATAAAATTACAACTCATGAAACCATAATGTAGACCAGGTTGGCTCCACTAAGATGTCTCCCTCACAAGGGTGAGTTTAAGGTTTCTGGTAAATATATTCATGTGCTAATTTGCCTAGTGTTGGTGATTGAAGCTATGGCCAAATTTTTAATGAAAAAGTTAGCCCAGGGCATAGAGATAGTTCCTTGGACATGAAATCTTAGGTTACTAAGTGATATTTCATAGATAAGAGGTAATGAAGGGAACATTGATAAAAAAATGGCTATTTCAGATATTTCACGCTTTTAATGGCTTAAGTAAGTTGGACAAGGGATCCAGAAAATATTGTGGTTGTTGGGGTGAAACCATGGGGCCCAATCAAGGAAAATAAATTTCTAAGATTTGTTACTTAAATATCATGATGCTCTCTTTCATCATGTCTAGAGAAATTTCTATGTGCCATGGTGAGATATATGAGGTCATTATAGCACATGGGGAGCTTAAGAAGACTACGAATCAAAGGGAAAGGAGATAAGAATGATATATGCTTGGGGGAAATGTTATACTTTCCTAGTCAATTGAGAGAAAGGTGTGAGGGAGCACTTTCATGTGAGGAAGATAAAAATCTAGGTAAATTCATTCATGAAATAAGCAAACAATATGTTAAATATTGTAGCGAGAAAGGTTAAAATTGATGCATTCCTTCACCAAATTTAGTAATTTTATTTTCCACATCAATGTGATGAATTAGGCTGCAGTTAACTTGTGTTACCTGGCCTTCTCTACTAGTTTACTTAGTAAATTCGAGTTTTGGTTAGAAGCAGAGTTGTGCATGTAGTGATTGCTAAAATTTAACAATCTAGTTTAGTAATTTTTAGATGAATTTAGTTAACTAAGTTCAAGTCATTAGTTGAGTCCCTTGAACGTTACTTGAGTAGTAGAATTGTTGTTAACTCAGTGATCACTTAATTAAACTCGTCAATAAGCTAAAAATAGCCCAAACATGCATGGAATTAAAATTTCTTAGCTGGAGTGGAGGTAAAGGCACATTGTAATTATCAATTTTATACTAGTTGACCATACATGCTTGGAAGTTAACTAGCTGAATCATTCCTTGGGAATTACATAAGAAAATAGTAGGAAATTCCTATCATTTAGGATCTAATTTCCTCAAGGATTGCATAAGGAAATAAGAGCTAGATGGACCATTGCATTGGCTCCGTCTTGGTTAGAGTAGGAAAGTGAGTAAGAAAACAGGTTCAAAGTGCAAGGCGTTCTTTAGGATCGAAGAAAGACATTGTAATAGTTTTCTATTCTCATCTTATTAATGAAAAGCAACAAAGGGGTTTTTCCATGGTGGGTTCCCCTATAAAATCATTGTGTTCCTGTGGTTTTGATGGTTGCATGTCATTGTATGTGCTTCTAAATTTTGATTTTCATTCCACATAATAGTAGTGGAAAATTGTAATCTCTTGTTCTCTGTTAGAATACATCAATAGTAGAAAATTTCTATTAATTTCCACATGGTATTAGAGAAGAAATCACACTAGAAACCAGTCAATAGATCTTCCACTTCAAATATTTTGATTTTTAGATCCATGAATTAGATTTTCTTCCTCGTGGGAAAATGTCTTTCAATGGATTGAGATTGAAGTATGCCTTGGTGGGAAACTCGAATTTCTTAACTTGGAAGGAAAGGATGGAACTTGTCCTCGATGATAATGTAGTGCTAGATTACACCAAAACTGACATTCCAAAACCAACAATACTAGATGCATAATAGTTAGCCTAGTGGAATAAGAACACTACAAAAATCCGGTAGGATCATCCTAGAGGGTGTGAGAGACCACATAGTATGGAATTTACATTGCAAGGATATTTCCTTTACTGTGTGGAAGACCCTGACTAAGCTATTCAAAAATGGGAGTGATTCTAGGAAATTGACATTAAGGGACAAGCTCATAAACATTTGCATGCAAAAAAAGTGAAACCATTCCACATTACCTCTCCAGATTCACTCAGTGTCGAGATGAGGTTGGAGGAGTTGGAGAAAATAAACCCTCTTTATAAGTAGTAAGGCTATCCCTCCCAAGCCTTCCAAAATCTTGGCACAACTACTAAGACTCTATAAATAAAAGGGATAAATTACCGAATTGGGAGATACTTTGGTATAATTTCGTGTAAGAAGAAATTTAGAGGAACACTAGAGATGGAGTAACATTGAAAGTTGAGGAGGAAAATTTTCCTTGGTTGGGAAGGGAAAGAAAACAAAGGGAATTAAGGCCCATAGAAAGGTAGAGTCCATCTAGAACAATGGCAAGAAGGAGGACCTAAGAAAGATAAAAAAATTTCACTTTCCCCAGAAGAAGCCTTTAAGAGGAGCAAGAGGTGGAGCACTTTCCTCACAATTCAAATTAGACTTCACCTTTATTGCATGCATGGAGAGAATTGTAATGGGGAGTGGGTGGTATCTAGATTCGAGTGTCTTATTCCATATGACAAGATGCAAAGAATACTTAAATATCCTAGAGGATGAGGATTTCCAAATGCACATATAACTTGGGGATGGTGGAAAGTACAATACCGAAGGAATTGGAACTATAACCTTCAAAAGTGTGTCAGGCTTCCATTTTCATCTGAGAGATGTCATGTATGTACGTAGGTTGAACGAGAACTTGATCTCTGTACCTATATTGGAGGATAGAGCCTTGTTGACAGTGTTGGACCAGCCAACATGTCAGGCAATCTCCTTGGTAAGAAATCCCAATTAGACATCAAATCATTTGGTGGAGGAGTCCCAACAGTTGGTCATACGATAATGCCTTGAACACAATTTCGCATAGAGGCAAGTAAGATAAATCTGTTGGTAGCGAGGGTGTAACATATGCAATAAGCCAAGGAAGGTGCATGGGAGGTTTTAACACATGGGCGTTGAGATGAGTGTGCCCCTTAGGAACCTGTGATAGCATGGATTTAAGAAGGGAACACATGAGAAAAGATGCATCACAACATGGAAGGCAAGTTAGCTGGCAATCCAAAGTGATGGTTAAACCAACAACACAATCTAGAAAGATTCATACATACATACACATAAATAGTTATACATGCATGTGTAAGAAAACAAATACATATATCATTTAAAGTATACAAATAGCTGAAATAAAATACAACATATGTATGAATCGTGCTGGCTCTTGTTATATTTAGAAATGTAAGTTCCAGTCATACAAGACATTGATGTCCAACCACTAGTTTCGACAACAAAACGTTACAGCCACTACCTCTTGCTCCTCCAAAGGGATGTACTAGCTTTGCGTAGTGGAGAAGCCAAGGCTCGTTACAATACTATCCAAGATCTCTCTAAGATAGCAATATCGGAAGCTTGGCTAACCAAAAGCCTCTATAATAAGTTATGAGGGAATATTTATAGAAAAGCACGGGGTGGCCCTTGACATTGCCCTTTGTGACAGTTCATCTACCCTCATGACTATTCATCTACTCTATGAATGTTACATCCAGATATCGACACTTAAACCTACACTTGACAAGAAGTTACATTAAAATGCACATGTAACCATGTGGGACAAAAAATGGCTTAAGCAAGCCATGCAAGACATCACTATGACTCGAACAACCATGAGAATTCCAACTCTTTAACATCCTCACAATGATCAATAGTAGCAAACCAATGCCAAGATCGGTAGTCCGTGATGGTCCCCATGTACTCCAACGTGACATATTTCTAAAAAACCTAACTCTTGCCCTCATACCATCCTGGTACACTACTCAGGCTTCTCTGTCCAACTCGTTTGAAAGCATGCACATCATCGTCTTTAATGCGGCCAGACCAGCAACATACTTGTGCATGTTGTCTACAATCATAGACAAGAACGGGTTGTGGCTATGCACATCAACTCGTCAAAGTACGAGACAAGCTCTAGTGGGACCTGTGCCTTTGTCTTTGCCTAGGTGAGAGTGACAATAGATGGGATCAAATGTGTGCACACCACAATATCCATACTCTTGAATACACGTGCATGGGAAGCCTGTAGGCTAGTGATGAGCTACGGGAGCTCTTCATAGTTACAGATCTGACTCCAAATGCATGCATTCAACTCAACAGCTATGGGCTTCATCATCTTAAGCAAGTGAAGTGGGGCTCCCTTTAATCTCATCATCCATATTTTCATGTAAGAAACATTAGTATGCACGTTCAACAAGATATGTGCTCTTCTAGCACATCGCTGCTGCCATCTGTTGAGATGGACCACTGCCTTATGCATGGTTCCAAACTTGGAATACAATGCTCGCATGATTATGTGAAAGGACAATAATTCATCTAGTATTTCCTTCTTCAATTCTTCTCAGGCGAACACTGTAACCAATTCTCCTCCTTGCTTTGCCATCTGTAGCTCCTTACCCATTCATTCATTCTCAGCTATCAGAAAGAGAACACTTGAGCTAGTGACTTTAGGATATGATCTATTAGCATCATCTAATGCTGTTGGATTTTTGCACGCATCAGACATGATCACTTTTTCCTCAAGCTATGTAGGGGATGTATGATCATCTGAAGTAAACACTCTGCTAGAATGCACAACTCTATGTTGAGACTCATTGAATGAGATGTTGTGCATCTCTTCTTTTGACTGATCTCCAAGGATCTCAGTTTCTCCTTGGTCACTTGGGACTTGCTCATCTTTTGGATGCAGTGAAGCTGGTGGGTCAACCTCTTAGTGGTGAGGCATGAGGTTGATGTTGTGGTCTAACTCCTATTGTTCCATGTCTGTATCCATATTTTCAAGCGCTCGCTCTATCTCCTAAATGAATTCTTGTTCCTAAAATGGTTCCCCCTATTTGCGTGATTCCAGTTGTTCTGATGAGTCCACTACCTGTAGGGGCACTGTTTCATCCGTCTACACATGTTGTGCCCCCTACTATACCTATTTTTGCTACACTTCCCTCTCCTGTTTGTACAAATCCTATTCCCTTCAGAGTTGCTCCTTCAACTCATACAACTCCTTCATTGTTTCATTCATTCTCTATTTCTCTCTCTTCCTTTGCTTGTTTCACTTATCATGTTGTTACCTCTTTACCTCTATGGCCATAGATTCTTTCTCCACACGTGGCTCTGCTCGGAACTTGCAACTTTTCTCTTCCTCCATGTGATCGACAATCTTCCTCTTGCCCTTGTCGCGCACTCGTATATTCACCTCTACTACTACAACTTCTTCTGGTGCTCTTCACGATGTTGCTTCATGTTTCTTCCCTAGCCATTCCACAATGAAGTCAACCAGTTCATTGAGTCTAGAGGAGTTGTAACTATATCTCCATGTGTCCTCCTCCACCAAATGACATGCCCCGTGGATCCAGTTGAACTGTACTGTCATGGAGTGATCTTTCACAAGACAATGCAGGTCATGTGGATTATAAATTTGGAGCTCTAATGGATACTTCTTCATCTACTCTACTTCAACATCCACATGTTTGAAACTATGGATCTCGTATAACCAATGCATAGTGGAAGAGTGGGCCAAGGTGCCTTCTTCTTCCGGTGCAGCCTAACTGTCAATCCTATAGAAATGTGATATGATACTTCCTGCATGACGAGTACGTCGAAAGAAAACTTTGGTAGAACATGCGAAGGCTTCTCCGCGTTGTACATCCATATGAAGGTGTGGGACGGTGAGACATACCAATCAACTATGTCTATCAATGCCTCCATTGCTACTTTCGACATGCAGGATGGATCCTATTCGAATATCATCTTGTAAATGGGGTGACAAAATAATTGGATAGTCATGTGATAACTCCTTTGAAGCTTCATTTAGACAACATCTTACAATAAGTGTTCACAACAATCTCCACCGCTAACCATGCCCACTTCAAGCTTGGGAACTCATGTCAGGCACATAATTTATCCAAGATTGAGCTGGACATGTAGATTTCTTCTTACATACCTTTTTGGCAGATGTCGAGCCCTTGTTATTGATGAGCTATGCTAGACCAGTTGCATCCTTTTCCTTCTTTGGATAGTTGGTCTAGCATGACCATCGAACATTGTGGGAAGGTTTTCACGCTTCCTTATCCATACAATCGACATGAAAATATGAACAAGTATTGGTAGGCCTTTCACAGTATCTTCATCTTGTAGATCTGGTTGGGTGTCATCCTGAATCTAGCCAGATACTTTACCCTGTTCTTCATAACATCTATGGAGTTGGAATTGCTATTGGGTAAGCTGAAGGGAGTCTCTATGGTAGTAACAGGCTACAACATCTGATACATCTCATCATAATTCTATGCCCTAAAGGTTCCAATCGTCATCCCACTGACACTACTCAAGGTCATCATCTCAAGATTGGTGTGCGAGATGATCTGGTGTATCATGTCCGCAGATGGGAATGTGGGGTATCTGCATGTAATCCAGTACAAGGCAGACTTTTGGATGTTCATGTATACCTGGTGGTCTTCGAGGTCTTCTCCAAATGTACCTGCCAATGCATCATTGACCTCTTCCCATTTCAACTTGATGTCCTTGTCTAGAATCATCTTGGTATCTTCATAGATCGGTAGAATTATGAACACTCGCTCAACTGCTGCTCCAGTTGCACTTTGATTAGTGTCCTTTGATCCTACCTTCTTGGAGGAAATTGATCCTAAAATACTAAGAGGTGGACACACACCTGATATATCTCAAGATAGAGTGGCATGCATGGCAAGAAATCCATCAGCAAAAACCAAAGCAAATTCGGGAATGACATAAAACATACCTGGGGATTTATTGGCAAGGATTGCATAATTTCTTCTTGGAGGCTGGGAGATTGGTTACCAAACTTGCAAAAGAATATTCTGGGATGTCTAGGATTGGATACTAGAATTGCACAATGCGCAACCTAGGATGACTACTAACTGCTACAATTACACAATGTGCAATTTCAGCTGGCAATGCTTACAGGCTCAATGACTACGTTACGCAAATTTTTGGTCCAATAGTCACTCTCCCTCTGAATTGGAAAAAAATGCTTGGAGAAAATTTACTGGGAGGAAATGCACATTTCCTGAGGGGAATATATAGCCTTCTCTCTCAGGATTGCACAATGATGTCTTGGTGAGGCAGAGTATAGGCCAAGGCTACCTAGACCTGTCAATGGGCAACTGAAAGTGAAAGTGAAATTGAATGCATGGTGATACTGAGTGTAAGTAGAAGAAAATGATGATGCATGCAAAAATTTCAAGAAAGATTCAAAAAATGGAATAGTCTGCATGTGGGTGAACTGAGTTGCCGAATCAGCGACTGCTCATGCAAAACAGTTTCATGAATATGAAAGTAGTGAGATACTAATGAAAACTGAATCGGTGCTAGTACAAGCTAGTATGCATGAAGAAAACAATAAGAATTCAAAAAAATCAAGAAAACAACACTCACATAAGTGAAAACACGAAAAGCGATAGAAATGTTGCAAAAGACAAGTTGAGACCACTTACCCATGAATAGTTGAGCTAGATTTGTCGAAGAGTCTTGGATTTGTTGTGGGATGTCAGAGCTCCAAGATCGATGTAAAGAAATGAGCTCTGAAGCATTGAATAGATAAGTTTGAAGCTCATGATGCGCATGCCACAAATCTAGGAAAGAGTGACACTTAGTGGAAAGATTCTAAAACGATCTTTGCATGTAACCCCCAGCTGCTAAAAATATCTCCTTGAATCAAGGCATGCTTTTTACATGTTTCCTTTTTCTACTCAAGGAAAGAGTAGCCCATGCATGGAATTCAACTATATATGCAAGAGCCTACTCAACTGCTGGGAAAAATGCACATTTCTGCAAGGGAGCTGGGTTGGCTGCCAATGAGATTTACATAATTTCTGGGTAGAGAAAACGACTGCTGCCTAGGGTTGTGCAATTCCTAGGCTGAGCAGCCCTACTCGGAGGAATTGCGCAATTTTCTAAATGAAGCTTGACTAGAAGATTTACGAAATTCTAGAGCCCAGTAGGTTGCTAGATATAATTGCACAATTTCTGGAGGGAAGTATGGTTTCCCTCCAGAATTGATCAATTTATTAAGGGAGCTGCTCAGCCTGTAGTTGGACCAAGTTTGGAGAAAAAGCTTATGAGGGGAATGCATCAAGCTTTGATAGACAGGTTTTCTTTCTACAAGAAAATCACTGAAGCTTATGTACTTGATGAAGCAAGACATGTTGTTGTGAAAAGCTGGTAGGGAGGCTCCAAAATGAAGCTAAGGCAAACTTTTGGAGGGTGGTTGTAGCCGCTACAACACTTGGTGACACACTGATAGAACTCCAGTTCTCTGAATGGACCTTGTTTGTGGAAACCAAGTCTAACACCTCTGGAAGTATTGTTCAGTTCTTAGTTCA
This sequence comes from Pinus taeda, assembly GCA_000404065.3. Classification (NCBI taxonomy): domain Eukaryota; kingdom Viridiplantae; phylum Streptophyta; class Pinopsida; order Pinales; family Pinaceae; genus Pinus; species Pinus taeda. The sequence continues at coordinate 601,895 of APFE030378347.1, read as the reverse complement.
TATTGTTTTCACACTAGACTTATTGTAAGATGTCACATCTGCCAAGATCTTGGTCAATTGACACACATTCCAAGCCAAGGAAACATAGTTGTTTTGATTGGGGTTGAGGGGTATATTGGTACACAAGCAGTATAATTGTCAGAGTCTTAGCTTCATCTGTGGTGTTGCTTCACTGCCAGTAGGCCTGGACGCTGCCCCGATGGAGCCACCCAGGAACACAAGCATCAGTCTACTGCCAGCAAGCCTAGTCGGTACATCACCTCTCTACGCAGGAAGCCTTTCTCTTCTTTCACCTTATTCATTTTTTATTTTTGAAAAATTTCACTTTTTATTCTTTTCTTATTTTGTCATAATTGTGCATAGTACTTATTCATTTTAGAGGTGGAAGAGGGATCCCAACTTATTGAGAGCAGAATAGGTTGTTCCTTCAAAGAAGCAGTTTATTATATACCTCTGACATGCTTGTTAAGATTTTTCCCCTAACCTTACGCTACTTGATTGAGCTGAAAAGGGTTAACCAAAAAATAACCGACTAAAGTAGCTGACACTAGTTAGTGTGTACGTATTTTCCTTCGATGTATCATAGACTAAAATTAACAATTTCTTCATACAGAGGCAGGATGATAGATAGCCAAGTAGTGATAGCTGCATAAGACCTCTTGTACTTTACCCTACTTGTTTCAAGAATCATACATGGTTTCATGCGAAAGTAACATATGGACAAAATCATCAAAGAAATAACAAAGAAAAGCAAAAGTAGAAGAAAATGTGAAAGAAAAGTAAGCAAAGAAGTAAGAAAACAAACAAGCGAAACACGTAAGCAAACAAGCACGCAAGAAAACAACTAAAAGCAAAAACTACTACTCCTAAGGTAACGGTGCATGGGCCTAATCACATGAAGTGATATTTCCAATGTAGCCACCAATGCATTAGTTGACCCATGTTGGTGAAGGCTTAGTCTACAAGCCACCTGATTGTGCAAACCAGCAAACAAGAAAGATATAACAATGAAGACAAACACACTTCATGTTTAAAAATGCATAGGACATAAGTAAATGTAAGTACATGACAAGCAACCTGTGGACTTATGATGGTATTGTGTGACACTACGTGGAGATTTGAAGCATACTTATACTCTTGACTAGGACATGCAAGCAAATGAAAGAAGCAAAGACAGCTTGCATTGTGCATGTGTGCTTGCAATGTAATATTCCTCCAATGCATGAGTGATGGGATCGTGAAGTTCGAATGGAGGAGGCATGATCTATGTGTGAGATTGATCCTCCATGGCTACAAATGAGTGATGAGGAGCCTTGAGTAATCGAACAATTTCCTTATTGGAAGTGGAACCAACATCAAGGGAGCGAGAGCTTGACATAAACATTAGCTTGGGGTGAAGTTCCTTAACAATCTTAGGTGTTTCGACTTCATCGTTAGATAGATCATCATAAACCAGTGGCTTTGAAAAAACGACTATGATATAATCATGATCATGATCAAATATGGAAGTGAATGGATCACCCAACCGCGACCAAAAAAATCAAAATTTTCATCGTCATCCTCATGATCTGATGAATCAAATAGAGGGATAAATGAAAAGCGAACCAATTCACCCTCTGTGTTTCTAGAAAAGGTAGATTAAAAATCAAGTGGATTTTCAATGACTGATTCATCCTCTCCATTGTTGAATGATGGACTAACATCCGGTGTGTCCTGCGTGTGGTCAAAAATGTGTGCATCTGTAGACGAAGATATACATGCAAAATCATGGATGGCAAGTTCACCGAAAATGTCAGGAAAGAACAGAGGGGGCTCAGACAGAAGGGAGTCATCCTTTGTCGAGTGTTGATGCTCAAGCTCCCATTCATATTCTTCATGAATGACATTGCATGTTGGTTGTGCAACACCAACTCCACCGATGGCATGATCCTCCTTCACAATAAGTGTAAAGTCTGGAATGGAAGAAAATAAGACAATATCATCTGAAGGATTAGCTGATTACGAATACAGAGGTTGTGGAAGAAAATGAATATGAAAACTCGATGGACTCACAACCAAATCTATGAAAAAATTGAGTGGAGTGATGTTGGGAGGATGTGAGAGTTGAGAAGATGTGTGAGCATGGTCTCCTGCATTACTCTGTAGTGGTTGAGGTATTTGATGAGGTGACGACCGACAATCACTTGTGACAGTGACCGTTTCTATCTTTGATTGTGCAACTACATCACTAAAGCATACAAAGTGAGGAATGAGTTCAAAGTTCTTCTTGGGATGAGAATATTTCTTAAGGCAGTACTCGAATTGGTCTCAAAAATAGAAAATTTTCATCTGGATCTTTAGAGCTTGAAACTACAAATCACGGAAGCATTGCCAAGAATCCATAGGTGATTCATGTGGATCCTTCCATTGTTGTAAAAATTTTTGGTCAAGATGGTCTCAATCAAAATTAGAGAAAGTGTCTTCAATGAGATCACATAAGTGCTCAATTGAGTGCACATTTTCAGTCGGCAGGCTGCACAACCATCGATGTGGAAATTCACGAAGTGTGTATCCAAATAGAAAAATGGCTAGTTCATTAGAACATCCATCTTGCTATAGACATATTTGGGCACTTCAACAACAATCTTATATGTCAAAAAACTAGGGCTCTTTAAACCCTAAAAGTGTTGTTTCATACCCTAAAGGATCATGGTCAACTGATTACATCATTCCCCAAAAGTTTCACTTGAAAAACCATCCAAAACTAGCCAAAACAAGACCATACTAACTGCTCCATTGTCAAGGTGTGATGCATACTGACTCCTACACTAGCCAGGTGTGATGCATATTGAAGAGGCCTTTTGTAGGGTGTGATCAGCGAGGATGGACAAATGTCTGAGACAATTCGCTAAGTGGATGCTTATGGAATCATCTAGAAACTTCTCTTATGACACTTATCTCTCTGAATTTTCCCAATGATGAGTAAGAGATCCAAGAAATCTCCAAGTGGAATGACACTAATCAAAAACCCACAGATGACTCAGACCCTTGCACACATCTATAAATGGATCCCTCATCTTAGAGATCTAGGGGGCTGGAATTTTGTAATTTGCAAGGAAGTGTTGATAGTTTGTGGTTGAGAAGGAGCATTGTGTTGTTGATGTGATATTTCTTTTCATGAGGTGAAGAGGGCTTTGATGGTAGGAGGATGATGCTAGATCAGACAACTCGGTTATAATTCTCCCTTCTATTTTAATAAAGTTCTTTGAGTTTTCCTCCATACAATCATGTATTTGTGAATGTTGTTATTTGTGAATACCATTGTATATTCATTGTATTTCTAACTCTGCAATGCTTATGATATAATAGATCGAGATGCTTTGATGGTGTTTTGTTACTTTGTCTCTATAGGTATTCTCTAAGCAGGATAAGTAGGAGAGGAATTGCAAGCTCTGTCGAGGGGGAGAGAGATCAAGCAAGGAGTGAAGTAGAAGATCCAGGTCAGTTCCTTGCCTCTCTCTTATCTATCATACATAGAGGAAATCCCAAATTGCTTTGATTCTTTGTTTCTAGGATAGTTGCCAATCCTAGAGGTTTAGCAGATCGAAAAGACACTAGTTTTCTTGGAAACAAAATGGAAACTTTCCTGGGGAGCGAATAGATGTTTGTGTGTTGTTTTTGTTTGCTTCATAAACTATAGACAGAGCATGAAGTTAGCCAGATAGCTTTTGAACTTCTCTTGCTCTGCAATTGCATAGTAGATGAATGTTTCTTCAGTCAATCTCCGGTTTAGCTTGTGAATTGAACATTTGACTTACAAGCTTTCTAATTGCCCTTTTGGTAGCTCAATAACCTCCCAAGATTATTCCTCTATACTTTTCTCTTTACTGTCCATCATATCTCAGCTTAACTCACTAAAATCAGCTGCAAATTTGAGCCAAAACTCATCTTAATTATGCTCCCTGGCCCATCGCAGTGTCTATCACTATCCACTAGTATGCATCACACTTCCTGAGTGTAGAAGGTGTGATTCATAATAGTTTCTATGAAGCATAGGTGCGATGAATAACTAAGCCTATTTCCATTCTTGGACTTTGGGTTTCTTGTCCTTATTTTCAGTTCTGTTAATTATTTTGCTGCTTATGAACAGTACCTCATTACTGAAGCCTGCTTGCTTTACATATATTAGCCTCCATTGATTATGATTACTAATTTTTTTTAATGTATTTTCCATCATTTACAATGCTTTGTCGAAAAGTTGCCTAAATTGATCTATTGTTTTGGTACAAAGAGTGTCGTAACTATCATTTTGTGTCAAAAAGAGAAGTGTCATCGAGTCTTCCTTCTCTGAATAGTTGATTGAACTTTTTGTCATGTATTTCATTCAATTTGTTATTATTCGAAGTCTCAAAATCATTTTCTATTCGAAATTGAATAGTGTCGTTTAGTCTTCCTTTCTGTTTTGAAAAAGAAATTGTCGAAATGTCGCTTTGAGTGAAATGTTTTACATATGTACTTAGTTCTATTTTTGGCATTCCTCACATTAAGGGAACATAAAAAAAAGTAGATGCATTTGCATTTTCATTTAGCTTTTGTGCGAAAAATTATTTAGGAAAGTGCATTTAGAGTGTGCTCTTTACTATTTGTTTGAAAGAATCGTAATTTTCTTTCCCTAGTAGCTAGGATTTTCATTGATCAAAATAAGCAATGATTACTTATCATTGTATATTGCATTTTTAGGAATTTTACATCTACATCACGTAGTGAACCATTGAAAGGCAAACTTCTAAACAAGATCAACTCTAAAATAAATTTCAATGAACTTAACAACACTTTGGAACCTAACGCAACACATTTAGAGATCTAGGCTAGAGACATGTTCCGATGTTGTAAAATATATTAACTATCATTTTCATCAAAGGTTAGGTGATTCCTCCTCTTTGATACGACAAGTGCTAACACGGACTTGTGCTCCTTGTACTGTCGATTTTATATTTGGAAACCATAATAGGCTTACATCCTTATTCATAGGAAGCCATGTCTGCCACCCTATCGATCACAATGCATTGAACACATCATTTAGGAAGATTGATTGTCGTACATAAGTCCTTGGTAATTTCTCTTTAATTTATCACCAAGCTGTATATTGCAGTTTCGTGATTGGTTTGGTAATCCCTCTGTCTATATTTCCAGAGTAGTCACTTTCGTTCCTTTTCGGCTCCTTAAAAGAAGAGGTCCATCTGAGCACTTGTCACTTTAGGCTCATTAAAAATAGAAGGGGACTAGAGTCATTTTTAGCTTTTTCTCGACTCTTAAAAATTGAAAAAGCAAAGTTGTGTCAAAGTGTCATTAAAATTTATTAAATTTGGAATAACATCATTTTCCGCTTAATTTTGAGTTGATCAAGTAACCTGCAATTGTGGAAGAAAGTCAATCAAAACCCCATCATTCATAAAGACTAGCAAGTCAACCTATTTGACTCCAGAAGCAAAGCCATTTCGGGCAAAATGGTCTCATTTAACTGAGTCCAATTCACCTGGTTTATTTGAAACTTGTGTTTCAACATCATCAGAGACTACAGTTACTCCGATCACTTCTGGTACATCTGCCTTTACAGAAGAGTTTGCCCAGTTACAAGAGGACATTAGAACTGATCCTAGTGTAACGGTAGACACTTCTATACCTGAAAAAACTCCATCTAGAGTTGATCCAAAGACTGAAGTTCACTTAACTGAACATCTAGAAGTTTAGTTCTAGAATTCAAAAGGTGCCACCCCTCCAGTATCTGCCACTGCAGAAGCTATACCTTCTTCAGCTTGAGAAATATTTTACGGCCCTCACAGTCTACCTCTTCCACTTGGATTGATTGCTATAGAGGAGATAGTAGAGGACCTTCCATCCAGTACCCCATTACATTTCTGAACTAGGATCCACTTATATCCTTCTACTCCTAAAGTTAGTTCTTTTAATCATCCTTCATTGCAAGTTCCTATTGAATGGCTAGGAAATCTTTTGGATAGACTATGTCATCTGATATAGCTACGGCAGAGCTTCCTCTTTCCATTCCTACTATATTTGTTGGTATGCCATCTATCCCAAATAGTTATCAATCACTAGCTGGAGTCCACTCAGGGGCTGTTTCGATGACATGATCTGTTCATATTTGTTCATCCGGAGTCCCATCTGGTATTTCTTATGTTGAAACTCAACAAATTGATCCTGCATGCTAATATTAATTTGGGTAGACCATTCTTCAAGGACCAATATATCCTTTGAACATTAGAGTACTGCCATATGGAGGGCATTATGCATTTTCATTGTTCCCTCCTAGAGAACAACCATATGAGAGTTTACAACGAAATACAAGTCAAATTGGAATTACATCCAGCAATTGGGTACTAATACTTCCTCAACAACCAAGAGTAGTATGTTCAATACAACCAACACAACCTGTGTCGAATATTCCCACCACACTTACTATTGTGATGGTGTCGCAAGTACAAGCACCACCTATTGTGTGTCAACCTCAAGTCTCTGAGGTTGCAATAGAACAGCCTCTTGTTTCTATGGCTCAATCACAACATCACGTTAGTGCTTCCTTACCTAGAATGACTCAGGCTCAAATAGGTGTTATCACCCCAGTTCTTGGTCAATCTTCCAGTATTGGGCAACAACAAATGGTCCAACAACCATGGCTGGTGAAATACCAACAACCGCAATTCCAGCAAATCTATCAAGGACCTGAGCAACAAGGCTTTATAAGTAATGGACAACCACATTTTCAAAATGGTTATCAACAACCATAATATACTTGTAATGTCCAACAACCTTATCAAAGCTACCAGCATCAGATACATTATGGTGTTATGCAAAGACCTACTGGTCAGGCGATTTTGTCTTATGTTGGGTATGCTTCACCTAACCTGAATCAACAATTGCCTTTTGTAGCAACTCTAGAATTACGAGATTTGAATTGACTGACAAATGATCCAATTGTGTATGCCCCTTGGTGGCTAGTGATTCTTCATAAACTTCCATCCGATATTCCTAAATTCAATGGAAATCCAGGTGAAAATCCATCAAATCACATAATGACTTTTCATTTGTGGTGCTCATCTAAAACCCTAAATGATGATTCGACTAGGCTTTGCCTTTTTTAGAGAACGCTAACTAGTCTAGCAGTGAAATGGTATATTGAATTACCTAGAGCTTTGTTTGATAACTTCAGTGCCCTTGCCACTACTTTTCTAACCCACTTTCAGTTACCCATAAGTTACAAAACGGGGACAAAACTCCTTACCAACTTTAAAAAGACAACAACCACTCACATATCTGATCATATTCATGAGTGGTGATGTCGTCGATGAATGGTAAAGGTGTATATTTCTGATCAGCTTTTAGCTGAGTGGTTTATTAACTCCTTATTACCATCTATAACTGAGGACGTGGAAAAAGGAGGAGTTGTCACTGAAGAGCAAGTCATTGTTCGTGCCCAATATTTAGACTTAGTCTGGTACACTCTATGACAAAATTCCTGACACTCCCAAACCATAATTTTCTATTCTTCTCCCTCCTAAATCGAACAGGGACTCTCACGCTAGTGATGGCATGATCGATACCTCAAGCATGCAAACCACAAAAACTCCATCTAGTAAAGCCCTTGCAGTTTCTAACAAAAAAGGGAATGACAAATAGCTTGCATTGGAGGTTAATGTTGTGTCATCTAACAAGGGAAAATATCTAAAGAAACCAAGGGGAAAAAAGAAAGGGAAAAATAATAAGAAGAGATAGGAGAAATCAACTCCTAAAAACTCTTTTGAGAACCCTACTGGGTGAAAGAAACCTCGTGAACCATGTTACATTTGTAATGAGGACCATTACACAAGAAATTGTCCACATCGAGCTACGGTTATGAAATTATTCAAGACTTCAAATACCTCAGCAGTGTTGACTGATTTGTTTCTGAACCCAAAAACTAGTTTTGTTGCTATTGGTCATTCTTCCACATCCCAAGTGCTTATGCTATCTGTCTCAAAACAACAAAATGATGTTTTGATATCAAAAAGGAATAAAGATTATGGGAATCCACCATCGTCGAACAACAAGGCTACAAATCAACCTAGTAGTTTGAAAACAACTTCATCAGAAGTTGTTTTTCCCATCATTCCTTAATTAACTATAAAGCCGCCAAAGGGAGTAGTACATAAATCGACATTTAATCCTCATGCTCGAGCTGCACAAAATTATAATATAGTGGAGGATTAGCTCAAACACCATCGACTATGTCGACACTTGAAGTACTATAGAATTACCCCTCGCAAAAGCAGGCTTTGTTATCAGCAATAGTGAGTTGCTAGAAAAAATTTGGTTAACCACCCTTGTGATGATCATCAATGACATTAAAAGCATTCGATGGAAGAACATACACAGTGTATGGGATTTTAAGTAGCTTGCAAGTTGAACTGGGGGCCAAGACAATAGAAATTCAAGTCGAGGTCATTGATGGAAACCTTAACTACAATATCTTGTTGGGAAGGCCCTAGATTTATGCTATGGTTGTCGTTGTGCCTACATATTTTAGAAAGATTGCATTTCCCTTCTAAGGTGGAATTATAATCGTTGACCAACTAACATTTTTTCCCAATAGTTCACAAGCCACTGGAAGCATTCCATTGATCCATGGATGTTCTCAATCGCTTCAAAATGTCAGAGTACGTCTCCTAAAAGACCCTTCCTTAATGGGTACTTTTTCCCTCCTGCCTCCAACTGATCTGGCAAAAGTGGCCACAACGGAAGCCTGTCATATGGTCTCTTCCATATTGTGTAAGATTAAGAATAATGTTGGGTTGTCTTATATTCTTTCCAGGACTAACCTACGTAGTGAACCGAGGGGTTAAAGGGGGGGCAGAACGCCCCCTTCATTGTGCCGATTGGGCAGCAGGGGGGTCACAGGGGGGGCGGGTATCCCCCCTCTACGGGGTCCGGAGCAGTGCCCTGGGAAATTTTTTTTTTGGACCCTATATTGGGTTGGGCGAACCTACCTATGCTATTCGGTCCATGGTTTTGGACCCAATGGTTTTTCGGTCCATGGTTTTGGACGCGATGGTTTTTCGGTCCATGGTGTTGGATGCTTCAGCATGTATAAATATGTATTGTAACATTGAAAGGAACATAATGAAAAAAATCAAGTTGGTAGTCCCAGTTTTGGGATCCAGGGGAAAATCTCTATGCATATGTGTTTTATGTGTTATGCTCTCACATTGTTTATTTTAGAATTCGTATGCAGGTAATTTTTGTACAGGGTTAAAACCTACAAAGAACTCCAACCATTTTGATAGTGGGGATCATCGCCAGGTATTGCCCCCAAGCCCAATAGAATCTTTGTAGCAATCAATTTTCTGGGCCTAGCGGCAAACCCAAAGCAACACTGAATGAGTGTTTGGATAGATAGGTCTCTAGAGTATGGTACCTCTTCCGATCCTTGGTCTCGTATACATGCTACAGACGAAGCAATCATCCAGTCAATGATGATAGGAGAGATGTTGTGGGAAGATTACCACCATCATTCCCACCATCAAGATAACAATTAAGATTATTCAAGCGACCTTAATCATCCTTTAGTTTTTGATTTTCTATCAAATACTGTAAATACAATGGATTCCAAGTGAAATCTATCCAATATTGAAGAAACTATCGCCATTAGTATCTCAACCAAACCTAATGTTGTAGAGAATTTTCATGTTGGAAAATCTTGTTCTCCATCAGAACTGGAAATATATTGCACTCTCTTTTGCGAATTTAGAGATGTCTTTGCATGGTCATATGAAGAAATGTCAAGCATTGACTCGAAAATTGTTGAACATGAAATCAAGATGTATCCAGATGTCAAAATAGTACAACAACGACTTCGACCTATTCACTCGAAGAAAGATGTTGCCATAAGGGCAGAATTTGAAAATTTTTTGCATGCTGGTTTCATTTACCCTGTTCCTCTAACTGATTGGGTATCGAATATTGTTCCTGTGATGAAAAAGAAAGGAAAAATTATAGTGTGCGTCGATTATAGGGATGTAAATCAAGTGTGTCCAGAGGACAACTATCCTACACCCTTCATCGACTAGATAATAGATGAATGTGCCAGATGCGAAATATTTTCATTCATGGATGGATTTTCCGGGTACAACCAATTCAATATCCGCCCACAGGACCAGTCAAATACTGCATTTATATGTCCGTGGGGCACATTCGCATATCATAAATTACCTTTTGGTTTGAAGAACGTAGGAGCGACTTTTCAGAGGGCGATGAACTACACCTTCCATTATATCAAACACATCGTTCAACCGTATCTCGACGATCTATCAGCTCATCCGCGAAAGTGGACTAATCATCCACAACATTTGAGAGCCATATTTCTACGTTGCCAACACTAAAAAATATGACTCAATCCACACAAATGTGTGTTTTGTGTTGGTTCTAGTCGATTACTTGGTTTCATAGTTTCTAAGGACGGAATTTGACTCGACCCATTTAAGGTTCAGTTAATCCTTGACATGCCTCCACCTTCAAATTTTCTTCAGATTCACAAAGTCCAAGGGAAATCTAACTTTTTGAGGAGGTTCATTCCACATGATGTCGAACTCGCTAAAGGTTATACATGTCTGTTGAAAAAAGGAGTACCCTTCCACTGGGATCAGGTTGTGTAAGCTTCATTTGATGCTTTAAAAGGTTCCGTGATAAAAGCATCAATAGTGTATGCTCCTTAATATAAAAAGACTTTAACATGTATCTCGCCACTACAAATACGACCATCGCATGGCTTTAGTGCAAGGTGATAATGGGATAGAACATCCTATATATTATTTAAGTCACAACCTTAATGATACAGAAAGCAAGTACTCTTATGTTGAAAAGCTAGCTTTGGCAGTTGTTCAAGCGGTACAGAGATTTCGACACTATATTCTCTTTTACAAAACTACCATTGTGTCAGATTGCAACCCTATGACCTCCATTCTGTTCTGTTAATTACTAAAGGAAAATATTCCAAACGGATAGCCATTTTGCAAGAGTTTGATATGGAATTCAACATATCCAAATCAAAGAATTCTCTCATCTTCGTGGAGTTACTTTGTGACCCAGCCATGTATTGCATGTTCCTAAGAGTCAGGATTTTGGAAAGACAGTTTGATTCCATTCAATATCAACATGTTTCCAGAAACTTAAACACATTAACTAATTCATTAGCAAACTATGTGTTAGAACTGGTCACACTAAGCATATGTTATCATATGGTTCAAGCTCATTAAAAAATGAACCTACCCCTAAGCAATGTTATCGCATTGTTCAAGCTCATTAAAACATAAACCTATCTCTGAGCATAGTTATCGCATGGTTCAAGCTCGTTAAAAAATAAACCTACCACCGATCATAGTTCCCCCATGGTTCAAGCTTGTTAAAAAATGAACCCACCTTTGGTAAATAATTTTTTTGATTACCATGCTATCAGCCTTTTGAGCCTTGGATGTGTTCCTGCCATCACCTCCATCCTTTTAGCCAATCATACGTTTCCACTTGATTATTTATCATTTTGAGGAATAGCTGCGATGAGTGGTCCTATTAGCCAACCTCTTCACATCACCTTGTTTTGAGAGTTCCAAGCTTATCTGGAACCAGTTGCTACACTAAATACCACTCATTCCTAAAAAACAAGCCTTCTTTAAACTCTTTTCAAACTCGTTAAATATGAAAAGATTCTCAAGCTATTGGCCTTTCCAGCTCATTAAAGTAATGGGAAGTGCCATCCCTCCTATATATTTTAATCTTTTTTGGACCTGAAGGATTATCTCATGAAAGCGTTTGAGTGCTTGTCTTTTGGACTTGCTAAAGTGATAAAAATTTCATCCCTTTTGTATTATTTTATCCTTTTTCAGACTTAACAGATTATGCTATGAAAAATAACTGTTGGAGTTTCCTTTTCATCCCTTTTCAAACTCTCAAAACATGAAAAGGACTGAGTTGTCTTTGTTGTTAAATTCATTAAAACGATAGCAACAAACTTGTCCCCTAGACAAGAGCAAGTTTCACTATTGTTAGGCTCACTAAAATATAGCAACAGGTTTGCCCAAAGGGAAAATTATAGAACAAGCATATGTTATTCTCCTCAAACTTGACAAAAATAAAGAGGTACTGGTTAGCAATGACTGGGGAAAAAGGGACGAAAACTTGAAGAATTTTATGATAGCAGGTCACTCTTAAACATGACACCTTCACTCCATCACCATGAGTGAGTCGGGTTGGGTTATTTTGTTCACCAGTCATATCACCACTAGTCTTCCACAACATCCATCTTTTGGGGTTAATGCTACCAATCCATCTCAGTGTCGCTGATATGTTTAAGAAAATTCATTAAGTTGAGAAATCACCATCCAGTTAATGCCTCATCCACTGCAATACCTTCACCCTCCATTTTTCATGACCGCCATTCATGAACCTTGTGTCATCAAGTCATTTTCACCTCTCGAAAATCATTTGCTTCATTTCATGTCGTAGATGTGGGATACATTAAGGCCCTCCTACAATGAGTCACTTCTTGTCAACATCAGCTCATTATCCAAGAAGTTGACTTAGAAACAACCCTTTCACTACTTTGAAGCTTGCATGCCTCAATGGAATGTTTCTCACTTCCGGCGACAAGTTGACATCAATGGCCTTCGACCGAAAGACTTTGCGTGGTGTTCAAAACCAGATTATATATTCACACCATGTGAATTTTAGTATAGTACCTTGAGGGTCATCATCAATATTGATGATTCCTCTCACTTCTATTAACAACTCACATTATTGGCTGGTAATCAGGCGATGTCTTTCCATGTTCGACTTTAGAACATCTCTTCACATGAATCGACTTATACATCAGGTGAAGATTGAATGAGTTTGAAGACCCCAGATCTAGTTTCATCCATCCAGGCTGCAATATATTCAAGGAGATAAAGACATCAAATTTACATAGAAGCTACACAGATAGTCATCTGAGCCAGAGATGATGACTCCACATATAAAGAATCACGAGTCTGGAACTGTAGATGATTATCTGTCCTATGTACATGGAAATGAATTTATTAAGTTGAGCATGGGAATACTCGCCTCAACTAGATCATTAAAATTATATTATGATGATGATGTATTGTATTGTATCTTATATAGGTCACCTTGCAGTTTTGAAAACCTTGGATCCTCATGATAAATAATTTCACCCAACATCAAAAGATTTACGACTTCATGCTTTAGGGGGCAACTATTATAGACATATTTGGGCACTTCAACCCCAATCTTATATTTCGGTAAAATAGGGCTCTTTAAACCCTAAAAGTGTTGTTCATACCCTAAACGATCATGGTCAACTGATTACATCATTCCCCAAAAGTTCCACCTGAAAAACCATCCAGAACTAGCCAAAATAGGACCATACTGACTGCTCCATTGTTAGGGTGTGATGCATACTGGCTCCTACACTAGCCAGGTGCAATGCATACTCAAGAGGCCTTATGTAGGGTGCGATGAGTGAGGATGGACAAATATCCGAGACAGTTTTCTAAGTGGATGCTCATGGAATCTTCTAGAAACTTCTCTTATGACACTTGCCTCTCTAAATTTTCCCAAGGATGAGTAAGAGATCCAAGAATTTTCCAAGTGGAACCAAAAACAACAAGTGGAATGACACTAATCAAAAACCCAGAGATGACTCACACCCTTGCACACATCTATAAATGGATCCCTCATCTGAGAGATCTAGGGGGCTGGAATATTGTAATTTGCGAGGAAGTAATGATAGTTTTTGGTTGAGAAGGAGCACTGTGTTGTTGGTGTGATCTTGCTTTTCATGAGGAGAAGAGTGCTTTGATGTTGGGAGGGTGATGCTGGATCAGACAGCTGGGTTGTAATTCTCCCTTCTATTTTAATAGAGTTCTTTGAGTTTTCCTCCATACAATCGTGTATTTGTGAATGTTGTTATTTGTGAATGCCATTATATGTTCATTGTTTTTCTGATTCTGCAATGCTTATGATATAATAGATCAAGATGCTTTGATGTTGTTTTGTTACTTGTCTCTATAGGTATTCTCTAAGCAGGATAAGTAGTAGAGGAATTGCAAACTCTGTTGAGGGGGAGAGAGTTCAAGCAAGGAGTCAAGAGGAAGATCCACGTTGGTTCCTTTGCCTCTCTCTTATCTAATATACATAGAGGGAATCCCAAATTTCTTTGATTGTTTGTTTCTAGGATAGCTACCAATCCTAGAGGGCTAGTAGATTGAAAAGACACTAGTTTTTTCGAAAACGCATCTTCCTCATGAAGCATGGAAAGAAAGTCATAAGAGAACTCAGACTAGGCCACTTCACCTTCACCATCATACATGTATCTGGAATAGTGGTAAAAACCTCCCTCGTGATGGTAAGAGATTCGGCATGTGAAAAACATCATGGAGGGAGGAGAGTGCAAGACTCCATGATAGATATGCAAAGGTTCAAAACAAGATGAAAGGACACAACTTGTCATCTAGTTCTCCTTCTAGCACCAGAAATGTTGACAGTGCTGGACCCACCAACATGTCAGAGGATCTCCCTAGTAAGAAGGCCCAATTAGACATCAGACCATTTGGTGTAGGAGTCCCAGTAGTGGGTTGTACGGTAATGCCTTGACCATGATTTTGCATAGAGGTAGGTAAGATAACTCTATTGGTAGCAAGGTTGTGACAAATGCAGTAATCCAAGGAAGGTGCATGAGAGGTTCTAACACATGGGAGTTGAAATGAGTGTAGCCCTTGGAAACATGTCATAGCACGAGGTTAAGAAGGGAACACACGAACAAAGATGCATCACAACATGGAAGGTAAGTTAGCTAACAATCCAAAGTGATGGTTAAACCAACAAAACATTTCATAAAGAGTCATACATACATCCACAGAAATAGATATACATGCATGTGTAAGAAAAAAAATACATATATCATTTAGAGTAAATAGATAGATAAAATAAAATATAACATATGCATGAAACGTGTTGGCTCTTGTTATATTAAGAAGTGTAACTAGTCCCGACAGTGGAATATTACAGCCACAATTGCCTCCTCCTCCAAAGAGATGTACTAGCTCTGCGTAGTAGAGAAGTGAAGGCTCATTACAATACTATCCAATCTCCCTCTAAGATAGTCCTATCAGAAGCTTCGCTAATCAAAAGCCTCTATAATGAGTTGTAAGGGACTATTTATAGAAAATGGTGGGGTGGCCCTTAACTTTCCCCTTTGTGAAAGTTCATCTACCCTCATGACTCTTCATCTACTCTATGACTGTTACGTCCAAATATTGACACTTGAACATACACTTGACAAGGCGTTACATTACAATGCCCATGTGCCCATGTGAGACAAGAAATGGCTTGAAAAATCCATGCGAGACATCACTATGACATAGACAACCGTGGGAAGTCCAACTCTTGAACATCCTCATGATGATCAATAATAGCGAACTAATGCCCATATCGGTAGTCTATGATGGTGTCAATGTAGTCCAAGGTGACATCTTTCTAGAACTTGACTCTTGCCTCCATAGCATCTAGGTACACTACTCGAGCTCCTCTATCCAATTCATTTGAAAGCATGTACAACATTGTCTTCAGCGTGGCCGGACCAACAACATACTTGATCATCATGTCTGCACTAATCGGCAAGTCTGGGCTAGTGACTATACGCATAAACTATTCAAAGTATGAATCAAGCTCTAGTTGGACATGTGCCTTTGTCTCTGCCTAGATGAGAGTCCCAATAGATGGGATTGCATTTGCGTGCACCATAACATCCATACTCTTGAATACACATGCATGGGAAGCTTGTAAACTAGTGATGAACTATGGGAGCTTTTCATAGTTTCGGATCTGACTCTAGATGCATGCCTTCAACTTGACTGCTTTGGGCTTCATCATCTTAGGCAAGTGAAGCGAGGCACCCTTGTATCCAGTCATCCATGTTTGCACATACTCAACAAAAACATGCATGATCGACAAGATATGTGCTCTTCTAGCACATCGCTACTACCATCCGTTGAGATGGACGACTACCTTATGCAAGGTGCCAAACATGGAATACAATGCTCGTATGACTGTTTCAAGGGACAATAATTCATCCAGTATTACCTTCTTCAATTCTACTTAAGTGGATGTTGTGACCAATTATCCTCCTTGCTTGGTCATCTGTAGCTGTGGGGAAGTAAAATTATAAGTGTGAACATAAACAAATTCCTCTAGCCCGATAATGGGTCTAGCCACAACTGGTACATTCTATGGAAGATTTTCTTATGTTAGAACCAATTAAGAGTGCCTACCTCTTATTATGCTTATCTTGTTTGATGATGTCCTTACTTGCTCACTCTAGCTATCGCTTGCTTCGTTCTTCAAACACCTGAAACAAGTAAACAAAAACAAACAACAATCATGATAATAGACAAATTGTAGTTCAACCTACTCAACAGGTCAAGAAACATTAAACCATGAATATGAAAGATGACAAATCATGTAGGAAACCAATCAATAGTTGCATATATGTTGAATCAAGAAGAAATTAGAACCATTGTCTTGATGTTGTCATTCTCCTCTGACAAGACTAGGTTCCCACACACTTCTGCTAGCATTCCATGATGGCCTCAACAACAATAGTTTTAAGGCTCTTCCCTTTAGGCTTCACTCAAAACCAAATCACACTTCTCCCTCACACAACTAGAGATCTACAACTATGAATAGCTTTTTGTTTTACTCAAAACATAATTAGCACTGGCACACCAACATTAGCACTAGCTTGTTCTTGGGAAAAAAAGGAGGTTTATATAGGATGAATGGATGGGAGATGGATCCTCTTCTTATGGGAGAACGTCATATCCCTTAAGGTATTTCCATCATTATAGAGGAGAGGAGCCCAAACTGACATCCTCCACCCCATCTGGCTAAACCGTTTACCAGACTTCCGTTATGAAGCTTCTAGAGTTGGAAGTTTTGGCTCTTTATTTAAAAAAATTTCCATAAGAGGACTGACACAACTGAAACAAATATTAGTCACTTTGTTTGGCACTAGGAATAGTGTTAATCCCTGTATATCTACACGAGGGGGACAAGGGCCATTAGTGCGGGTCTTGTAAACTAGGCAAAACATAAGTTTTAGGGGAAACAGTGCAAGAGGGAATTGATCTGCTCATGAAGAGAGATACAATGGGAGTTTCATCATAAAGGGAAATCATGTACGGTTCACTGTAGAGGTCCTCCATTATCAAGGAACAAGGAGTACAAATAAAGTGACAAAATTCTATGTAAAAAATTCCCCCTAAAGCATGACGGCCGAACCAGACTGAGGGATGAAACGTTGTATGAAGCAGTGTGGGGAACTAGAGTCCATCGTCAGAAAACCTACAAGCAAGTATAGATACATATACATAACTAAGAACTCTATCAAATCATACATGAATCGTGGCATCGACACAACCATCCAAAGAATGATCATGTAAATGGATTCACGTAGGGGCGCAACCATCCGTTAAAGAGGATCATAATGAAACCAAGGCATGGTCGTAGCCATCCAATAATGAGAATGATGACATATGATAACTCATGGTATGGTCGAAACCATCCATCTGAAAGAGACATGTATATCAACATAACCATTTCACATCACTTCGCAACCTAGACTTTTATATTCTGGGCCTAGGGTCTTGTGCTCCAATACGACCCGATCAAGGTACAAATTCTAACATGCAAATAGATGTGTTAATGTCGAACATGTTAGAAAGTCGCTTAACTTCCAGTCAATGATGTAAATTGTTAACAAGCGATAGAGAAACCACCAATAATGGCAATGATCCTCAAGGTGCTATCAACACAATCCACAAAATGTGAATAGAGGAACCAAAGTCGAACACCAGTGAAATCACTCAATCGAAAGCCAATAATGTGGACTTGTTGTCGAGTGCGAAGAACTTACCAATAGGGCATGCAAGCTCTAAGGTACTGGAAGGGAATCTCTCAATCAACTTCCTGGGTAATGAGTTGAAGTCAATAAGAAACAACTGTGTCAAAGGAGGGTTATAATGTTTCCCACATCATCTACGCAAAACAAAAGAACGCAAAATCATTTTGGATGATACCGAGAATAAGAGGTAAGTGTAACTACAAAAGGACAACTCTTGAACATATTAGCGACATAGCTGGAAGTTTGGTGGCTTTTGGATCCATAGGATCGGTGGTCATGATGACATGGTAGAGATCAAATGGAAGGAAAAATAAAATGCCCAACCCAGGAAGGTCAACAATAAAAAGAAGGATATCCCAACCTAACACGAAGCAAAAAGTTTCATGTTCAAGGGTGAGCTACCCACACAACTGATTAGATTTCCAATTTTTCCCCCACCATTTCTGGTAGGTACCCCAATTACTTTTTAATCGCAACGTTGAATGGGATAGCATATGCTTGCACTGTAAATTCATCCTTCGGATGAATCTGACCTAGTAAGTTTAACAAGCCCTAGGAAGGAGAAGCTCATGTTCATCATGGTGATGAATCCAATGTCGTTTAGCCTTTTAGCGAGTCCGACAAAGGCATAACTCTTATTTTTTTCATGTTTAGAGAGTTTGAAAAAGACACATAAAAGAAAACTCCACATGGTCCCTTTTCATACATTTGTGTCTCTCGAGCCCGAAAAGGTAGAAAATGATACTTGAGAGAACCGCTTGACCATTTCAGTCAAGGAGTACCTTTTTCATAAATAGTGCCTCCTAGTCCAAAAAAGGGGTAAACTTATACTGGGCACACGACATTTTGCATCCATTAATGAGTTTGAAATGACAAGGGCTCGGCTATCTTTTCATTTTAAAAGGGTCGGAAAAGAACTTGAAAGTGGACCCCCCATTTTATTCTCTTTTATGAGTCAAAAGGGAAAAATACTTGGAAATCATTTCATATGAGCTTAACGAGTCGAGAAAAGAGCTGAAACGTGACTCGTCATCATCATCGAACATCCATCACCTATCACTATGCAAAAAGGTAAGGTGTATGATAGGTTAGCATATGTACAAAAGCCTAATATTTTCATGAAAAAAAGGAGAAAAGTAAATACATTTTTACTAATTACCATTTTACCTTGTTGTCAAGACTTTTTTCTCGCTTTTTCCCTAATTGTTCTAGAGCATATTGTGGGAGATCTGGGGGGTCTCGGAATGATTCCATGCCTGGAAGTCACGCCGCCAGCTACAAGTAAGAGCCAAAGCCTTGAGCTCCATTTTCATGTCATTTATTCCTGTTTTTAGCCATTTTAGGTTTTTTCTGGGGGGGGGCATTTTATCAAAAAAAAATCGCCATTGGTTGGCGTGACTTCCAGGCATGGAATCATGTCAACCGAGGGTGATTAACAAAGCCTGTCATGCTGTCAGAGAAACTATTTTTAAAACAGGTGCACCAACACTGAGAATAGGGAAAACCCTTATTTCCTCACAAAATCACCATTAAATCTTGAATTGTATGGGCCAAGCATGATTGTCGACTCAAATTAACGGATTTTATAGGAAAGAATCACCAAAAATGGTGGACTAGAAAGAACAGGAACATGCGGATGTGGACACCCATGCACTGAATGATCTGAATTTCTTGGAAGCTTTGAGGGCTTGTGGGCTCCTCAAATTCCTTCTCATGCCAAGGATGCAGGCCCAACCCGAGTTGCTTCGGTACCTGATTAGTCTTTGGGACATAAATCAAGAAATATTTGTCATTGGTGACCAGGAGTTGGAGTTCGAAACTTCAGATATATATTTCATCACTGGATTGCCCCAAAGAGGGGAACCAATCAACTTGTACTGGCCACAACCGATTGGGGAAAGCATATCTTTATTGCTTGTTGAACACTGTTGTGAGGCCCCGAAATCCAAGAGTTGGAAGATTGAGATTTCTAGTGTTTGGGATTTCACACTGAGAGTGCTTCTGTTGACCATCAACAAAGTGGCAGGGTCCCAGGCAGAACTTGAGACCAACAAGTCAACGTTCCTATATGCTATCAATTGTACAACACCTACAATCTTCAACTAGGCAGAGGCCATGAAGATCAACATAAAGTGCTAGCTGACCAAAGCTAAGGCATGGAATCTGAAGAAATTTTGGTTTAGGTCTGTGCTCGTGACCTTCTTCTTGGAACGAGTGCCACTATTCCAGTATCAGCTCACTGAGGTGGATCCTCCTATGCCACGTGATCTATGGATGGCCCACAACAGCCGTTTGATGCCTAGGATCACTGGGGGTCAGAACATGTTGTCCAAACCTGCATTATTTTCATGGCTACGATGAAAAAAGATCATTGTGGAGGACTGGCCATACACTGGCACCAACTTTCGTGGGGATCTAGACATGGCATCACTAGATGGAGAGGATTTTGACGATGAAGGTAAAAAATCAATCTTCTAATTTCGAGATTTTTTTAATTATTTTTGGTATATATGTGCTTATAAAATTTCTCTTGTTAATGCAGACGTTGGACCAAAGAAGCCTGCTAGGATGTCCCCAATAGCTAGATGTGTACTCCATCCTATTGATTCTGTCACTCCTTATCAAGAGGGGAGTGACAACGAGGAGGAGATCATGAGGAATCTTGAGGGGTTGACTCATGGTATCCCTAAGTATGCTCAGGTAGGAGACATTCCTTGTTAGTACTAGAGACACATGGTGGGAGTCTCGGATCGAATCCTTCGATTGCTGACTCGTGTTGCATGAGTTATATCATGCTACCATGATCACCATGCTGATTAGTTCCTAGATCAAACACTTACATTTTTTAGGCCTGTGGGCCACGATTATATGAGGCCTGTGAGCCACCGATTTTATTTGGGACAAACATATTATTTTTAGGGTTCCAATGTATC
>APFE030378347.1:546766-580477 GCA_000404065.3 Pinus taeda | reverse complement strand
TATCTTGCTCACTATGGTATAAATGGTTTGTTTTATCCTTTCACATGTTTCGTAAATATCTATCCAACACATAATTAGCTAATGTTTCTGTCAATGTATTCATGCGCTTATGAATACAATGATATGTATAATCAAAATGCCTTTCTAGTAGATGAACATGAAGATACATTCTCAACATTTGAGGGTTTCTGACAAAATATTGCCCGTTGAGTTGAAGGATCACAAGCTGTGAATCCAGGTTGACAACCAAATCTCTAATGTCAAGAACAATGGCTTCTGAAAACTCTTCAATGACTGCACTATAGTCAACAATGTTGTTAGTTTTACAACCTAAACATATACCTTGAAAATCAATCAACTCATCATTAGGGTCGTAAATAGCCCTGATAGGTTCTGGGTACTACGGCAAGCACCATAACCAAAACCGATGTGAGGAGTCGTAGACATCTGCAAAGCAAGAAAAGCATAGTAAACAAGAAAGTTGTTTGAAAACTAACATTCCAAACCACAGCACACAAAAATGACTGACACACTAATGTACACAAGTAACCATGCAAGAAGACCTAAGCATAGTAATTCTTGAGGTAAAGCCTGTTTCAAGGCTTATCCAGAGGATTTCCTTGATAATCAATAAGCTCATAGGCTACTTTTTGCAAAACACATTTCACAATGTAGGACCCATGCCACATGTGTTCGAACTTACCTGCCCCTAGCTTATCATTAGCTTGTTCATATAGTAAGACTAAATCACCCTCAGGGAACACATGAGGGGAGACCGACTAATCGAAATTGGACTTGACCCATTTCTTTTGTGCTTCGATGACCAAGGCAATGAGATGACAAGTCTCATCCAGTCGTTCTAAATATAAGAGGAATTCCTCCTAAGGCGATGTTTTGGGAGGAGTTCAATAACCAACTTGAGTGAAGGAATCTCACATTCTATTAACAACGTTGCTTCCAGACCATAGACTAGCTGGAATGGTGTGAAACTAGTTGCATCTTTAGTTATGGTTTGGTAAGCCCACAAAGCTGAAAAGAGCATTAGATGCCAATTTGACTTGTGCATCACAATAGTATGTTGACACATTGTAACCAAAACCTTGTTCATGGCTTCAACCTAGCCATTGGCTTGAGGGTAAAATGGGGATGAGCCATCATGGCATAAGCCCAATCCAGATGTCAACTCAGCCATCATGTAATCTCAAAAATGAGAGCCATTTTCTGTGACAATGGCTTGAGGTACACCAAACCTAGAAATAACATGGTTGAAAGGGAATTCAACTTTCATCTTACCATCTTTAGAGTATGTGGGCATCACTTTGGCCCATTTGTTGAAATAATCCACAATGACGATAATATAGCCATGCCCCTGCGGCCGAATGAGGGTTACATGCCATATAATCGATGCCCCATTTGGCAAAAGGACCAACAATCATGATGAGGTGTAGGTGAGCGGGTGGGACACGCATATTGCATTTGTAAATTTGGTAAATTGCATGGTGAAGTAGAATTATAAGTGCAGACATAAACAGATTCCTCTAGCCCGATAATGGCTCTAGCCATAACTGATACATTCTATGTAATATTTCCTTAGTTTAGAACCAATTAATATGGCCTACCTCTTAGTACGCTTATCTCCTTTGACAATGTCCTTGCTTTCCCACTCCAGCTATCTCTCGCTTCCTTCTTCAAACACCTAAAACAAGTAAACAACAACAAACAACAACCGTGATAATAGACAAATTATAATTCAACCTACTTAACAAGTCAAGAAACATTAAGCCATGAATATGTAAGATGAAAAATCATGTAGGAAATGAATTGATAGTTGCATATATATTGAATCAAGAAGAGATTACAACCATTGTCTTGATGTTGTCGTTTTTATCTAAAAAGACTAGGTTCTCACACACTTCTACTAGCATTCCATGATGGCCTCAACAACAATAGTTTTAAGGCTCATCCCTTTAGGCTACACTCCAAACGAAATCATACTTCTCCCTCACACAACTAGAGAGATACAACTATGAATAGCTGGTTGTTTTAATCCAAACTTAACTAGCACTAGCACACCAACATTAGCACTAGCTTGTGCTTGGGAAAAAGGGAGGTTTATATAAGATGAATGGCTGGGAGATGGATCCTCTTCTCATCAGAGAAGGTCTTATCCCTTGAGGTAGTTTCATCATTATAGGGGAAAGGAGCCCAAACTAACATCCTTGACCCCATCCAGCCAGACCATTTACTAGGCTTCCGTTACGAAGCTTCTAGAGATGGAAGATTCGACTATTTATTTAAAAGAATTTCCATAAGAGGACTAGCATGACCGAAAAAAATCTTAGTCTCTCTAGTCGTTGCTAGGGACAGTGTTAGTACCTACATATCAACATGAGGGGGACAAGGGCCATTAGCACTTGTCTTGTAAACTAGGCAAAACAAAATTTTCAGGGGAAATGGTGCAAGCGAGAATTGATCTACTCATGAAGAGGGCACAATGGGAGTTTCTTCATGAAGGGAAAGCATGTAGGGCTCATTGTAGAGGTCCTCTAGGATCAAGGAATGGGGAGTACAGTGAGAGTGACAAAATTTCATGTAACTGTAGCTCCTTAGCCATTCGTTCATTCTCATCTATCAAAAAGCAAACACTTGAGTTAGTGGCTTTGACATATGCTCTGGTAGCATCAGCCAAAGCTGCTAGATGTTTGCACACATCAAACACAATCACTCATTCCACAAACTGTGCAGGAGATGTCTAATCATCAGAAGTTGACACTCTGCGAGATTTCACAACTCTATGTTGAGACTCGTCGGATGAGATGTTGTGCATCCCTCCTTCCAGTTGATCTCCAAGGATCTCAATGTCTCCTTGGTCACTTGGGACTTTTTCATCTTCTCAATGCAGTGAAGCTGGTGGGTCGACCTCTTGGCATTGAGGCATTAGTTCAATGACCTGCTCTAACTCCTACTGCTCCATTTCCATATCCATTTGTTCAAGTGCTCGCTCTATCTCTTGAGAAATGTCCTGCTCCTGCGACGGTTCACCCTTTTTTCCTAATGATAGTTATTCTAATCAATCCACTAAGTATATGGGCATTGTTTCATCCGTCTGCACATGTTGCACCCATGGCTATACATGTTGTTTCTATGCTTCCCTCTCCTGTTTACGTATCTCCTGTTCCTTTCAAAGTTGCTCCTTCAACTCATGCAACTCCTTCTCTATTTCCTCCATTCTTCGTTTTTCCCTCTCCCTTTGTGTGTTTTACTTGTCACACTATTTCCTCTTTTCCTCTACCACCATAAATGCTTTCTCCACAAGTGGATCTCCTCGAAAATCGCAGTTTTGCTCTCCCTCAATACGATCGAAAATCTTCCTCTCACCCTTGTTGCACAATGGTATGTTCACCTCTACTATTTCTGCTACTTCTAGTTCTCTTTAGGATAATAATTCAAGTTTCTTCGCTAACCATTCCACAGTGAAGCCAACTGGTTCATTGAGTTAGGAGTTGTAACAATATCTCCATGGGTCCTCCTCCACCCAATGACGTGCCCCATGGATCCATTTGAACTGTACTCTCATGCAATGACCTTTCATAAGACAATGCGGGTCATACAGATTGTAACTTTGGAGGTCGAATGGATACTTCTTCATGTGCTCTGCTTCAAAATCCACATGCTTGAAACTACGAATCTCGTATAACCTAATGGACAACAAAAGAGCAGGCCAAGGTGCCTTCTTGTCCTTGTTCAACCTACTTGTCAATCCTGTCGAGATGTGATATGCTACTTCCTGTATGACGAGTACGTCCAAGGAAAAATTCAGTAGAACATGTGAAGACTTCTACACACTGTACATCCATATGAAGGAGCGGGGTGGTGAGACATACCAATCAATTATGTTTATCAGTTCCTCCATTGTTGCCTTTGACATGCAGGGTGGATCCTATTCGAATATCATCTTGTAAATCGGGTTGACAAAATTATCAGACAGCCATGTGATAACTCCTCTGAAGCTGCATTCAAACAACATCTTAAGATAAGTGTTCACATAAGTCTCCACTAGTGATCATGCCCACTTCAAGCTTGGGAACTCCAGTCAGCCACAGACTGCATCCAAGATGTAGGTAGACATGTAGATTTCTACTTCCATACCTTTGGGCGACTATCGAGCCCTTGATACTTATTGCTTCAACTGATCAGCTAACAGGCTAGACCAGTTGCATACTTTTCCTTCTCTGGCCAATTAGTCCAGCGCGACCACCCAACTCTGTGGGAAGGTTTCCATGCTTTCTTGGCCATACAGTCGACATGAAAAGATGAACAAGTATTGATATGCCTTTCGCTGTATCTTCATCTTGTAGATCTAGTTGGGTGTCATCCTGAATCTAACTGGCTCATTTACCAAGTTATTCATAATGTCTTTGGAGTTGGCATTGTTGTTGGGTAAGCTAAAAGGAGCATCCATGGTAGTCACAGGATCCGAAATCTTATACATCTCATTGTAATCCTGTGCCCTGAAGGTTCCAATCTTCATCCCACTCACACTTCTCAAGGTCATCATCTCTATATGAGTGTGCGAGATGATCTAGTGTATCATGTCCGCACATGGGAATGCGGGGTATGTGCATGAAATCCGATACAAGTTGGACTTATGGATGTTTATGTATACTTAGCTGTCTTCGAGGTCTTCCCCAAATGTGCCTACAAATGCATCATTGACCACTTTCCATTTCAACTTAATGTCCTTGTCTAGAATCAGCTTGTTATCTTCATAGATCGGTAAACTTGCGGACACTTACTTAGTTGCTGCTCTAGTTGCACTTCCATCAATGTCCTTTGATCCTGCTCTCTTAGAGGCCATTGATCATGAAATGTTAAGAGGCGGACGCACTCTTTCTAGACATGGAGACAAAGCGAGATGCATGGCAAGAAATTTGTCAACAAAAACCAAAGCAAATTTGAGAATGACATAACACATACCTAGGGATTAATTGGCAAGGATTACACAATTTCTTTAGGGAGGTTGGGAGACTAGCTGCCAAACTTGTGAAAAAATAGTCTGTGATGTTTGGGAGGCATGACTAGCTACTAGAATTGCACAATGCACAATCCAGGCTCACTGTTAACTGCTGGAATTGCACAATGCGCAATTTCAACTGGAAATAGTTGCAGGATCAATGACTTCATTGCACAATTTTCTGGGCCAAAAGTCACTGCCCCTTAGAATTGCACAAAGCAGGCTTGAAGGATAGCTACTGGGTAGAAATGTGCATTTCCTGAGGGGAAGACAAAGCTTTCGCTCTCAGGATTGTGCAATGTTGTCTTGGTGAGGCAAAGTGTGGGCCAAGGCTACCTAGACCCACCGATGGCCAAGTGAAAGCAAAACTGAAAGTGAATGCATGGTGATACTAAGTGTAAGCAGAAGAAAATGATGATGCATGAAAATAGGAATGAAAGGTTCAGAAAATGGAACAACATGAATGTGGGTGAGGCGAGTTACTGAATCAACGACCATTTGTGGAAAACAATTTCATGCATGTGAAGGTAGTGATATATGAACAAAAACTAAAATGGTGCTAGTACAATCTAGCATGCATGAAAATGAGAGCAAGCATTCAAATAAATCAGGAAAATAACACTCACATAAAAGAAAACACAAAAAGTGACAAAAATGCTACAAAAGACAACAAGAGACCACTTACTCCTGAATAGCTGAGCTGTATGTGTTGAAGAGTCCTCGATGTGCTGTGGGATGTGAGAGATCCAAGATTGATGTGAAGAAATGAGCTCTGAAGCGTTGAATAAATAATTTTGAAGCTTATGACTCTCTTGCCAAAAATCTAGGAAAGAGCGACACTTAGAGGAAAGATTCTAAAATGATCTTTGCATGTAACATCCAGCTGCTAATAATAGCTCCCTAAATCAAGGAATGCTTTTTGCATGTTGCCTTTTTCTATTTCGGGAAAAAAGCAGCCCATGCATGCAAGTGAATTTCCTTGGTCCCATGTGGAACTGGTCAAACCAACTACACATGTAAGAGCCTGCTCAAATTCTGGGAAAAAATGCACATTTCTAGAAGGGAGCTTGGCTCTCTTCCCAAGAGATTTGTGCAATTTCTAGGCCGAGTAGCAGACTGCTGCCTCGGATTGTGCAATTCTTTGGCTGAGCATCCCTGCTAGGAGAAATTGTGCAATTTTCTGGATGAAGCTTCACTACAATATTTGCGCAATTCTGCAACCCAGTGAGCTACCAGACGGAATTGTGCAATTTCTCAAGGGAAGGATGGTGGGCTACAAAATTGGGCAAATATGCCAGTCAAGCTTCATCCAAAGAATTGCGCAATTTCTCCTAGCAGGGATGCTCAGCCTGCAGCTGGAGCAAGTCCAAAGAAGCAACTTGTGAGGGGAATGCAACAAGCTTTGATATAGAAGTTGTCTTTCTACAAGAAAATCATTGAAGCTTGTGTACTTGACGAAGGAAGACATGCTGTTCTGAAAGGTTGGTAGGGAGGCTCTAAAATGAAGCTAAGGAAAAATTTTGGAGGGTGGTTGCAGCCACTACAACAAAACGCTAATGTTGTTTCCAACAAGGGAAAATCCTTTCTGAGACATGTAGCTACCGAGCAAGTGAAACATATTGGAGTTAGAGTGAAAAATATCTACAAACTTGAGGTGGAAGCTTGCACTACATTGAGTAGCAAGGAAGAAAAGGTGCAGAGTTGAGATGTTGGAGAACTCTTGCATAGGTGCATGGGACACTTACACCATGGAGCCTTCAAAATCATGCAGCATATTACCACCAGTCTTTTGAAATGTACCCTTGACCAAGATGATGTCTACAAGGGATGCACATTGGCGAAATATGTCAAACCCAACTTCCAGAAGCAAGATAGCCGAGCTGGAGCAACCTTAGAGTGAGTCCACTTTGATGTATGTATACCTTTTCCTATAGCCCCTACAAGGAAACATAGGTATTATGTGATTTTTAATGATGACTTTTTTAGAAAATGTTTGATCTTCTTCATGTAGAAGAACGATGAAGTTTTCTCAAAATTTGTTGAATTCAAAGTATTCGTTGAAAAGGAGACTAGTCATAAATTGAAATCCTTGACAGGTGACAATGGAGGAGAATTTGTTTCTATCACTTTCAAGGACTTTTGTGCCAAAGATGATATTAAAAGAGAGCTAGTAGCACTGCATGACCCATAGTAAAATGGGGTGGATGAAAGGAATAACATAAGCATAGTTGGAGCACTGAGATCCATGTTGCATGATCAAGGGCTTCCATTACATCAATGGAAAGAAGATTGCAACACCGCAATTTATTTGTAGCAGAAGAGCCCTCATAGAATAATTAGCATAATCACACTAGTAGAATCTTTCTTTGGGAGGAAGCCCGATGTATATCATTGTCAAATTTTTTGAGCTACTACGTATGGTCATGTCTCCAAGGATAGCAGGAATAAAATGTAGCCTAGAATTAAGATGGGATTCTTTGTAGGATACACAATGATGTCACATAATTACTAGGTGTCTTTTCCCTCACTAAGGGTGACATTAGTGAGGAGAAATGTCAAATTTAGCAGGAGAAGGCTATGAGATGTGGTCTAGAGTGAGAGTTGAGTATCCCACCAGAGAGCGAGTTTCTAGCTCCAGACACTGATGCAAAGTGAAGCACCTCGGTGAGGTGGGAAAGACCTGAATCTAGTCGATTCCTTAGGTGAATGAAGCAAAAGTCCAGTTAGTGAAATTTTGTTATTATGTCAATTAGCATATACATTTTAATTATGAAGCATATAGTAGATAAGGTACCAAATGTAGCGTGGATGATACAAATCAAATTGTTTAATTTTTGGACAGCTTTTGATGCGAATAGGTGGCCTACAAACCTAGTTTCTTGCAGGCAAGTTGAGGACACCAGTAAAATTTTGAAAACCATTGACTACCTATTTAAAAAAATGAAAAAAAAAAAATAATTATTTCCTTAAGTTTATAATCCCTTGACTTTAATATTCATAGGATTTTCAATTTAATTATTTAAAAATATTAATATAATTATAAAAAACTATTTGTATTAAATAAATAAAAAATAAATTATTTATATCTATAAACATACTAATAAATAATAAAAATAATAAGTGGTTTATTATTATTAATATTATTAATTAATATGATATAAATTTAATTAACTATAAAAATAATAATATTAATAGTAATGTAATATAAATTATAAAAAATAACATAATACATCCAATTAAATAAATTAGTAATAATTAATAATGTATGTGCTAATTATTATTATCTATTAATTAATTATAATTAATTTTAATAAAAATAGAATATTTAATTATTATTATTTCTTCGGACCCTCCCACGTTTCTTTCTTTCCGACACTCTTTTAGGAAGACAACACGGAATGCCTCCGTTTCCATTTAATTCATATACCATACTAAGCCATAATAGCTTGTAAAGTTTGTGAGTTAACTATATTCACAATTTTGTAAATTAAAGGATAAGTGATTTTATCTTATTTAGTATAATAAATAAAATAATATGTTCTGTTAAAAATAAATATGTATTGAAAAACAAATTCCACGAATCATGTCACTTATAAACTTTGTGTTATATAAAAAAAAAATTATACTTATTCCTCGGAGAAAGCATGCGATGGCTGGTTCCA
Organism: Pinus taeda; assembly: GCA_000404065.3. Classification (NCBI taxonomy): domain Eukaryota; kingdom Viridiplantae; phylum Streptophyta; class Pinopsida; order Pinales; family Pinaceae; genus Pinus; species Pinus taeda. The sequence goes on along the minus strand of APFE030378347.1, from coordinate 571,801 downwards.
AACATATTTGTACCAAAACCTTTTGCGAAGTTTTCACACCTACAAGATTTACATTACCAATTTGTCAATTCAAATTTTAGGATAGCTCTTATGAAATCTCTTCACTGTCACTTTAAACGGCTACTAAGTCTATTTGGGAAGTGTACTAAGTCTATTTGGGAAGTGTTCTAAATGTTTTCTCGGAAATTTGTTAGTAATTTTGAACATTTATCATATTTAAAGTAATATAGTGGTAGCCAGTTAGATTTGATCCTAGGCATGTTTTTTTTGAACAACTTGTCCAAAGAATGATGTGTGGTCAGGATTGTTTTGAGATCTAGTTTCTGTTTCACTGTTTCCTTGCGAATAATTTTTGTTTGCATTCTCTGCAGTTTCAGTTCCTGTCCTCTTGTCTGTGACAATATGCTTTCGTAGTTCTTTCCCTGTGTTGGGATCATATCCTTGTTGTTTCTGAAGAAGCAGAGGTTTTTGTCCTTTTATTCTTTTGACATTTTTGTAGTCCCAGCCTGCTGTAGGGCAGTGGAATAACATGCAGCTATGATTTTGATCCACATTGATGTAAAACATTCCTCGTGTAAAACATTTCTCGATTAATGAAGGTATGTTCCATTTTTTTCTTATGAAAAAAGGACTTCAAACTCCACAAAGTATAAAAGGAAATGCGGGAAACCTTTTGCATCTCCGCGAAACTTGTCTGAAAATATTCTGATTTCCTTTTCCTATTGTCTCTTGGCGGTCCTCGTGTTCGTTACTCTGCTACTGCCTGAGAGATTCTACCTTGTTAGATGCTATATAGCAATCGACATTTGTAGAGAGAAGAAGTCAGCGTTGGATGACAAGAAGGAATTCACATTACATTTATCAATTTCGACATCTTCACCTCACGGTTCTTCTAACTAAAGTAGCCTCGCAGTACTGCAGACTCATAAATCGGAACTTTCATTCAAAATGCACATTCCAGTCTGAGTAGCTGAGCCACAACTGAAGATTTGAGAGAATCCAAATCATAAAAAGGAAGCTAACAGTTGCATGTGTAACAAGAGTAGTAGAGATAGTGTCGGACTTGTCTAAGTGAGGAACTTCTGCTTGGCCGACTCTAATGTCTTGTGCGAATTGGCTAGCGACGAAGAAGTAACCATGTTCATGATATGGGAGGCCTATATATCCAAGAAGAAGCTGAGGGAACATTTGGCAAAGGGTGTGACTCCTCACCCATGGTTCATGTCATTTATAATAGGTATTTATGAAATAAGGAAAAGTAAGAATTAGTAATAAAAGAATTTTTTAGAGGGAAATTATATTTAATATTTATATTTTTGTGTAAGTTGTATTATACAAATGGTTATTACATAAATGATATGTGAGGGTAACAAAATATGTTTTAATTATGGAAAATTTCAGTGGCTAATATTCGCAAGTGGGTTAATTTTCTATAGTATTTCAAAAAGAAAGATTCGCTAATTTGCATTTTCTTCTAAAAACGATTCAGCCAAATTTTATAGTATAAATTCTTTTACCTTAAAAATTGTCAAAATTGTATAAGGACTATATATAAAACGATTAAAAATTTGCATGTTTTTACAAAGATATTGACAAACATTTTAGAATTTGCAATTTGGGGACTAGTAATATTCGCCAAAGCTTCTAAACTTTAAGACAAATTTCCATCCTTAAAATATTCCCTAGCTCTACTTAGATTTTTTTGTTCAAAGTAATTTCTCAACTTGCTCCACAATATCTTTATGAATTTGCTCCAAATCTTTTAACAAATCTGCATCCCTAACATCCCTCATTTGTTAAAATCTCTTATTATTTAGTAGAGCTCTATGCTTGATCAACCTCATTACATTATTATGATACTAAATATTATTCACAGCTTGTAGTTACACCTTCATACTCTCTCTCAATGAATACTTATGAATTATCTATCTTCATTTGCTTTTTGAATTAGTCCCACCCGCATATTCAATCTTCTGCATTCTTCTTCTTTGGTCTTCTGCTTTCATCTTCATTTATCTTCATCTTTCATTTTGTAACTTCATAGAATAAAGAGTGTGCTTATTAATGTCCCGTATAAAAATATAACCATTCACTAGAATATGTGGCTCAAGGACCATTGCATCTACTAGTTTTCTAGGAAACTTTTTCTCATACACGGTTCAACAACTTATACTTGCACATTCAACTCTCCCTACATCATCATCATTTATCAACCTAGATTTGTTGGTTTACCAGTAACTATACCTTGTGATTTTTTTTGCTAACTCTTAAACATACAAACCTCATGTGGCTTCTAATTGTCACATCAAGGACCATCACATCATGTGGTTTCTGGCTTACCACAAACATACATTACCTAAATGGTTTTGGAAGACCACAAACATTCCTCTTTCACAACACTAACAAGAGGTTTATTAAGCATCACTTCTTCCTTCGTGATAAGTGGTTATTCAACACCACTACATCTTCAATGGGGTATACTTTCCTCATCAGGCGAATTCTATTGCCTTAGGTACACTCAATTTCCATTAAGGCCTTTCTAGTCCTTTCATTTTCATATAAGTAGAAACATTTGCTTTTCACATCAACTCCATTATAAACCACTAAACTTTTAGGTATGTTATTTCCATGGATTCACTCCATGTGCATTTCAATTCCAAACATCCTAATCACATCATGTTATTACATGCCTTGCTTCATGTCCCTATGCTTGTATCTTCATCTTTCTTTCCTTCCTCCTTCGCTTCTCCCACCTTCTTTTCTAGTATCTTCTCTTCTACTACATCATTCCAATTTATTTTTTTTCCTTCTCAAGTCCAGGGGTGGATTCTCTTTGTCATCATCTTCATTCATCCCGCATCACATTTTTCTTCTGCATTTTGTTTGCACTTTTCTCTATCATCTTCCTTTGTCATGGAGTCTGCTTCTTTATCGCTTTTCATTTGACTGCTTTATTCATAAATTATTCTTCTATTTTATTCTCTATTCATCTCCATCTTTCTAATTCATTGTTGTTCACCTAAATCATCCATTGGACCTGCATAAAAAGAAAAAATCAATCTTATAGGATGGAAATCTTCATCCAACATGACACTAACAATTGCATGCTTACAAAATATGTTTCTAGTATGGTTTTACAAAGTCCAACAATGAAGCCTATAACATTGTCTTCACAAAATTAAGTAATGCACAAATGAAATGACATATGTTAAATATTGCAACTCGGAGAAGTGTTCTATCCTAGATAGGTGTTATTGAGGTTAGAGACACAAAGTATTTAATTATCTAAAGCCCGTGCAATTCTTCCTCATTTTCACCTAGTGGAAATGTCTTAATTACATCAATTAATGAATTTTTGAATATTTCATTATTTTAAACATAGGGAAAATGGATAAATAATTGACATTAGTTTGGAATAAAATTGATTTACCTCTAGAATCTTGTAGAAAGTTTCTAAGTTTATCTTGGCCATCAATTGGATCAAGCGAACTTTTAATAACAACCATTCATTTGTGTATGAGAGACTATAAAGAAAAATGATGGGAAACATTGGAGATCATTCGAGTTGGGTCAATTTTTAGAGAGACACCAGGAGGGTTTCAAAAACATTTATTGAGAAGAATTTTTTTAGAGTTTATTCTTAATAAAGGTTTCCAGTTTCTTAGTGATAGAAGGAGGTTGAATTTTCCAGTTCGAGTTTAGTAGTTTACTAGAGTGCATTGCCAAATCGAATTCCTAGCGGTAGTGCAAGTTGTCTAATAGGGAATATCGAGTTCCCAATGGTAGTGAAATCATATTGCAAATGTGAATTTTAGAGTGTGTTGTGAATTGTCCAAAATTACGAGTTGATCTATAGAGGGAGACATTGAAATTTATCAAGTCAATTTTGTCAAAAGTGAAGATAAAAAGAATTCCAGATCTTAGCTAGTGTTACCCAAGAAGTTGTAATATTTGAACATAAATTTTGGTTGAAGATATTAAAATAAAAACTCTCAAATATGAAAACCAGTTTTCCCCACATTGGGGCTTTTTCTAGGGACGTTTTGTCCAAAAATACTAGTGTAAATTGTGTGATTGGTTTTTCAAATATTTCTTGAAATTTTATTTTGTGAATGGTGTTGTTCATGTTGCTATTTATTAAATTCAAAAAAACAATAAATTTTCCATGAACAATAAATAAGAAATAATTATTTGGATTAATATCACTTTCTAGTCCATGGGGTCTTGGATAGATGGTGATCGGGCGCTATGTTAAGATACTCCTTGATATGAAGTCAATAGTTCAATTCCCTGGCTCGATTGGGGTGATATATTGGACATGATAATGATCTAAAATATTGAGTCATGTCAATATTACACACACACACACACACATATATATCACTTTCTAGTTAGCTAGAAATTTCATATGGTATTAGAATTGTTATAATTCCAATGTTAGTTTAATCTAATAACGAGGGTTTCGAAGAAGAAACCAAAGGTTTAATCACCCATATTTTCTCTTCAGATCTATTTAAATTTATTGGGCTTATTGTTTGAGGGTTTAATAAATTTCTTCAACTCGTTTGAGGGATCATCACAGTCTTGGTGGCACATCGAACTTTGGTATGTAGAAATCGAAGAATTTTATTATTGTTGAATTAGCATGGTTTAAAGGAATATGCAAGATATGTTGTTTATGTACTGATAGATCTGATGTAGTTAGTGACCTACTTCAATAAGGATGCCAAATCTAGGCATATTATTTAAGACTCGGTCAAAGATCATATCGTACCCCATATGAAAATTTTGATACACGTAAAAATATGTGGGAAGCCATCTCGAAGATCTTCTAGAACTCTACTATAAACAAGAAATCGGTGTTTATAAAAAAAGATAAGAATCACCAAAATGAATAAGGGATAAGTAGCAGTAAATTATCACTAGGATTAGAATTGTCAAGGATGAGTTAGTGGCTTCTAGAGAGAAATATATGATGAGGGGCTCATGAGAACTACTCCAAATGGGTTCTCAAAGTAGTGGGATGTTTTCATTAAAGTGATGAATGGATGACAGTATTTATCTGACTCTAATTGTTTGTGGAGCAATTTCATTCAAGAAGAAATTAGGTTTAGGCTTGCGAGCACCAATAGCAATAAATATAGAAGCATGGAGATGTTAAAAATATTGCTCTTGTAGCTAAGGGAAAAGGCATGAAAGGCCCAAGAAAAGGGTCTAACTCCAAGAAAGAGAAGAGAAAGAAAGACTTGAGTAAAATTAAGTGTTTTGGATGTGTTGAACGTGGGCATTATGTTAGTCAATGTCTAAATGTAAAGAAGCGTGATAAGAAGAAGAACAGGTAGAAAACTATTTCAATAGATATTGTTGAACTATATTCAAGGTTATAAGATGAGTTCGCTCTAATATATTTCCTATATAGATAAACCACCACAAGAGTATGGTATATTAATAGCGGGGCATCATGTCACATGACATGATTTAGAGAGTATTTTTTCTAGATACAAAGTAGAGGAGATATGCTTCTAGATTCAAATGGTAAACAAGTTCAATTGTACTCCAATTTGGAGAAGGATAATCACATTTTAGAAGGAGTGAGGATATAATGTCCAAGTTACAAATGTGTTGCATGTGCGAGATTTGGGAATGAACATAATTTCAATTTATACACTTCAGGATTGCAGGTATGATGTATACTTTTGAGGATGGAAGGTGCATATAAAACACCAAGATTGGAAGTAAAGGTGATTGGGTTGAGAAGCAACAAGTTGTATAGGTTGTAATTAGATGCTCCAGAGGAACTAGCTAACAACAACAAAAACATAAATATGAGAGAGCTATGGCATAGGAGGATGGATTATATCCATCATTGAGAAATTAATTTTCTTATAGAGACCATTGAAGGTGTTCTAGTTGTGAGTATGAAACCTGATGATGTATGTAAAGGGAAAGTGCTTGGTTTGTTAGCAAAGGAAGAATTTCTGAGGAGTGATAGTAGAAACAAGGGTGTTCTAGACGTAATGCATTCTCATAATTGTGGTCTAATGTCCATAGAGTCTTTTAGGTGTTATGAGTATTTTGTGACCATTATTGTTGAATTCTCTAGAAAGAATTGGATTTAATTCTTGAAGAGAAAGGATGAAATCTCTAGTCAATTACAAGCATTTAAGGCTCATGTGGAGAATTTGACAGGAAAGATGATTAAGGTTCTTCAGACATATAATGGAAGTGAGTACATTGAGAAAGTATTTAAGCATTTCTGTGTAAAGGATGGAATCAAGAGAAAGAGGACAAATTTGTAAAACCCACAGTAGAATGGGGTTGTAGAAATAAAGAAAAGAATGATATTTGGAGCAATGAAGGCCATGTGGTATGATTGGGATATGCAAATATCTTTAGGAAGAGGAATGTAGCTTAGCAATGTATACTCAAAATAGGGAAATGTAGCTTAACAATGTATATTCAAAATAGGGCCCCATAGAATGTGTTGGGGAGGATAACACCCGAGGATGAATTTTTAGGGAAAAATCCAAAATTAAAATATTTCAATAGTTTTGGTAATATCACATATTTTCACATTCCATATTCAAAACACAAAAAGATATATTCGACTATAGAGAAGGGACATTTCGTTAGTTATAGTGAAACTTCCATAAGATATAAGATCTATAGTCCAGGTAGTAGTCTCTCAATAAGAGGGAACAGATTATGATGATACATCTCTTCCCATGACTAGGTATACTTCTATTAGGATCATGATCTCACTTGCAACACATATTTGATGGTATATCCATCAAATATGAATCAAGGAAACTTTCTTGAATGGAGTTATAGAAGAGCAGGTGTACATTGAACAATTAAGGGTATTGAAATGCATGGGAGGGAAAGCCATGTATGCAGGTTGGAGAGAGCACTATAATTACATAGGAAATATCCCAGAGTATGATATGGTCATATAAACAACTACTTGTAGGAGATGGGATTCATTAAGAGTGAGGTATATTTGATCATCTACTCTCTTATGGTTGCAGTTGAGCCACTCATTGTTGTTTTTTATGTCGATGGTTTATTTTCACGATGTCACCAGGGATCATAGAGGACTATAAGAGGGACATAGTACTAGCGTTTGAGATGAAGGACTTTGGGTTGCTGCACTATTTTACAGGAAACAAGTTGTGGCAGAAAGATGGGGAGATATTCCTTGGTCAATGGAGATATTATAAGGATATCTTGAATAAATTTAGTATTTTGGATTCTAGACCTATGTCTACAACTATGATAGCAAATTGGAAGAATATTGATTGCATTGAAGCAATAGGTGGTGAACTCAACCTTGTATAGACAACCTGTTGGCTCTCTCATGTATCAAATCAATCAAACGTTGAAATTTTCTTTTTCATGAAACAGTCATAGTGATTTCATGGTGGAACCAAGGAAGGTGCATTGGATAGTAGAAAAGCTTGTGTTTTGGTATGTACAAGGTACGCATGAGTATGGTTTGAGATATACTAAGCATGATGGTGTCAAGTTGATGGGATATACTGATGGACACTAGGAAAGTAATGTATTTGAAATGAAAAGCACTTTAGGATCTTTCTTCAAAATTAGACTAGGGGTTTTCTCTCTATACGATAAGAAGAAAAATTTACTTGCATTAGGTTGTACAGAATAATAGTACATGGAAGCAAGTATGGCTAGATTTTAGGCCATATGGCTTCAAAAGCTACTCATGGCACTGTTTATTTAAACGATGGAGTCAACCATTGTACACTGTGATAATGATAGTTCCGTTAAGATATCTGAGAATATAGTATTTCATGACAAGTCAAAACATATCAATATCATATGCCATTTCATAAGGGATTATGTACAACGTGGATTAGTTCAAGTAAAATATGTTCCTAAGATCAATAGTTTGCAAGCATTTTGATGAAGACATATAGAAAAGTTTGTTTTCTTCAAGGGTAAGTTAGGTGTTGTGGATCAAAACCTTCCTTTCTAATAGGATATGTTAAACATTGTAGCTTGGAGAAGTGTTTTAGTCTTGAAAGGTGTCATTGAGGCTAGAAAAATGAAGGATTTAATTTTCTCCAAGCCCCATGTAATGTTCCTAATTTTCACCTCCGGAAAATGTCTTAATTATGTCAATTATGATTTTTAAAATATTTCCTAAGTGTAAACCTAAGGAAAGTGGATACTTAATTTGAGTTAGTTCCCTATAAGATTGGTTTAACTCTAGAAGCTTCTATAAAGTTTGTAAGTTGTTCTTAGCCATCGATTAGATCAAGAAAATTTCTAATCATGCCCATTCATTTGTGAAAGAGAGATTATAAATGGAATTGATGGGAAGATTGGAGATCATTAAAGTAGGGTGAGTTTTAAGAGAGATACCAAAAGGGTTTCAACAATAATGACTCAGAATAAATTTGTGGGAGTTTACTCTTCACAGAGATTTCTTGCTTTTGAGTGAGAGGAGGAGCCTCAATTTACAAGTTCTAGTTTTCTAATTTTCTAGGGAAAATTGTGAAATCTAATTTTTAGACGCAATGTGAGTTTCCAAGAAAGGAAGATTTAGTTTCCAATTATACTATGCATTTCTAGGAAGGGTATTGTGAATTTTCAAAGGATTTCCAATTGCCAATACATTTTTCAGAGGGTGGTGCACATTTCCACAAAGGGTTAGGCGCATCTGCAAAGGGAGGCAAGGTAAATTCTTAGGTTGATATCGTTAGAAGTGGTGATAAAAAAAATTCCAGAGCTTAGCAAGTGTTAGGTAAGTAGTTGTAATTTCTTAATAGTATTTTTGGTTGAAGATATTAATAAAAACACTCATATTTAAAAACATGTTTTCCCCACATTGGGTTTTTGCCAAGGACATTTTATCCAAAAAAATATTGTAAATTGTGTGATTGGTTTCTCATATATTTCCTATAATTTTATTTTTTAGATGGCTTTCTTCACGTTTTTATTCATTATTTCCTACAAGATAATTAATCTTCCATGAACAAGTAATAGGAAATAATTAACTGGGTTAATACAACCTTTTGGGTAGCTAGAAACTTCACAACTTCAAATTCACATACTTTGAATTGAGAGTCTTAACAATTCTTACATATTGAATTGACCAAAATCTATCATGTAATCCTCTTGATACAACACATAAATGACTTCTTCATGACTCGAACTTAAGATTTTCTTCAATTTAACTCTTTGCATCAACAATTTAACTTGAATTTTGACCCATTAGATAAACAACAAAAAGTTCCTTTAGCATTAAATTCAGATGTCAAAAATTCTAATATTTTTCATGAATCTCTTGAAATCTACACAGGGCCCTCACACAATGAACCTATGATGTATCACATGCATTCATGGCATACTAAAATATCTCCTTAATTTTACTACATATTGGAAAATGCCTCTAAAAATTCCATTATTTAACGCCCTACAAATACAGACCCAACACACATTCCTAGTTTAAAAGATCCCTACTTTCACTAGATATTGTAGGTATCCATTTTTTCATTAAAATTTTGTATACTCCTTTATATTATTTTCATTAAATTAGAGCTCCAGTTTTAGTACATGCTAAAAAAAAACCCTTTACACCCTAATATATGCTCAATATATTATTTCATTTTTTCCTCAACATATATCCCTCAATATGAATGCACATAGTTCAATATTTCTCCCATAGTGAAGCCCTCCTAACCATTTACAACTTTTACGATTTCCTATTCCACTATTAAGCAAGGAAATTTATATATATTTATGAACTCTTCATACAAAAGACTCCACACAAGTTATGTTTGGTTACTATCCAAGCCTTTAACCAAAATATTGATATTCATTCTTGTCAATGTACACCAATAGAAAATATGTATACATGTTTTTCTTGAATGACAACCTATACCATCCATTTTCTCAAATCACAATTAAGTTATGGCAACATGTGTTTAACTAAGAACTAAAAAATTCTTGCAAGTGAAACCTATCACAACAACCATAAGTATAGTCAAAGGTTCCACCCTCTATTCCAACTCTGGCCAAAAGAATGTTACCTGCTTTGTTTACTCTATAGAGAATGTCAGAAGTTTGCTAGATTCATTAATTTTGAAGCATCAATTGCAATTATTTGGAAATATTCCTGTTTATGACAAGTATCCCAACTTCCGTAGGCATGAGCTACATAGAAACTACAAAATGATCTGTGATGGCTTTATCTACAAGGTCATCTGCTATAAGAATAGGGTGCCTACTATTCACACCAGCCGAATAGAATGCAATAGAGTATATGGCTGCTGTGATTCCTCCAAATGGTTCTTTCTCAGATGCCTTCATCTCTGGTCCTCACTGACACAGGACAGGGACTAGCTACCCTGCATCTCTTCTTGTCAGCGATTGAAATGATTTCATTATGACCAAAATTGTGATGTGCTAACACCGCTTTAGCTCATGGAAATATGAAAGGATAGCGATAAATCATGAAGAACTACCTTAGCCTCAACTCATTGAAATGCAAAGGTGTAGCACTGCAATATAATTTATTTCATATTTGTCTTTTTTCCCGATTAATATTTGAAGGGTTATTAGCTAAGGGCAAATTTAATTTTTGGTATTCAATTAACCCACTCAAAGTTATGTATAAATATGAATGAATGTACTAAAAGGAAGCACATGCATAGTAGTGGGATAAAACCATAGTAAATTTTGTTTAGATATAGCTCGTATTTTTTGCAACTTAGTTGTAGCTATCCCTTGTAACTTTGCCTGTTTTCCTATTGTTGTAACTCCATTGATGGTAGCTTTTATTCTTACTGCAAGTCCATTGACTAGAGCTATTCGTTTTCGTACAATTTATTTTATTGCAACTATTCACTATTGCAATTCCTTTATTATAGTTGTTGAAACACTTATGTATGTTGTCACAACCATTTTGTACATTGATACAATTCCTTTGTTATCTTTCCATTGACTAGAGCTATTCCTTTTGTTATAATTCCTTTTATTGCATTTATTCTCTATTGCAATTTCTTTATTATAGTTGTTGCAACTCTTATGTATGTTGTCACAACCCCTTTGTATATTGATACAATTCCTTTGTTATCTTTTTTTGCAATTCTGCTATTTGTATCTCTTGTTATTGTTGCAACTTCACTCAATTTTATTATTTTCACAACTCTATTTGATTTTACTTTTGCTACAATTCTATTGTAGCTTCTTGTTGGAAATAGAGTATTGTATTTTATACAGAGGTTAATTCAATTCATGAAATATGTGTTTTAGATCTTGTAAGTTTCTTGCTACACTATGGTTTTTGTGTGCATGTTCAAAATATATTTTTGAGTTGGAAATTGTAGTTAGGCATTCCATTGTTCCCTCTCTTTTTCAAATTTCTTTCAGAACTAGAAATCACTCTTGCCCTCCATTTGATGATTTTAGTTGTCTAGAAGTTGAATTCAAATCATGCCAATTACAATTATGTCTTAGTCACAAGTTCCTATTCTGACTAAGAAAAAATATCATTATTTATTTTTTAGAATGAGAACATTATAGAATTCTCATTATATTTCTGGATTTGGCACTAATGGGTATCGAGAGACTGTCGACCATATAGAAGAAATGGTTCTAACGAATGTGAGTAAACTCTGTTGAAGGAGAAGAAAAAGGAGTATAACAAAGCTCTTTCTCTCACTCAGAAAGTGTTAAATGACATCATAATTCCAAAGGTGGCAAGCGTAGAGTATTCAAAAAAGTATTGGGGCATTCTTGAAACATGTTATCGAGGTGTATCCAAAGTGGAGAATGTTAAGTTATAAAACTTGATGAGAGATATTGAGCATCTGAAAATTAAAGATATTATGAATGATATTGAGATTGTGGACAACTTTATTACTTAGGACATGAGCATTACTAATCAATTGAGACAATATGGTGATGAAATACTGCATAAGGGAGTGGTTGAGAAAGTCTTTCAAAGTTTTCCGAATAAATTTAAAGTTGTGGTTTTATCCATAGAAGAGTTTAAAGACACTAGTCAAATGCAAATTGATGGGTTGACTAGTTCTCTAGTTGTACATGAATCAAGGAAAAAAGATATGATGATATTCCATTGGATGATTGCTTCAAACCTCAAACATCTTACTAAAGGAAGAGGAAGAGGAAGGTCAATTAACATAGTGAAAGGAGGAAAAATAGTTGATCAAAGAGACAACAAAAATACTTCTAAATATGAGGAGAAATAGCAACAACATATTTTTAATTTGAGGGTGAGTAATAGTAGAACACAACAACGAGGAAATTAGAGGTACAATAAGTTACAATGTTATTATTGCAAAAAGTATGGTCATTTTGTTAACAATGTTAAAAGAATAAGGTAGATGTTAACAAATAGACTACAAACATTATAGAGGAGTCTAAAGATAATCAAGAGCCTATGTTCTAAAATTATAATGAGACTCGTGAAATTTCAAATGATGTTTGGTTTCTGGAAAACAAGTGCAAAAAACATTGTAAACTATCAAATGTGAACCATACCAAGCTCTCATTTATTTGAGATAGTAAAAAAATCATTTGATTTTGAAAATTGTTGATTTAGAATACAACTTTTTTTCTTGAGCATATTTTTGAGCCTTTAAATTTTCATATGTATCAAGTGTGAACAATTTTTTTAAAATATTAGTAATTTTTAATGATGCTTTTGAAAAGTGTGGTTGCAACATCAACCCCTTTCTTAGAGGGCTTATTTTTTACACTTTATTTTTTTTATATAATTAAGTATGGATAATTTTTTTTAAATGTTGGCGATTTTCATGCAGACTCAAGTAGGTTTCCGAAAACATCAACCTTTTTTTAAGAACATTTTTTACATTTTCGATTTTCTTATGTCCTAATTATGCACAATATTTTTTTAAATGTTGACTATTTAACCACTCTTCAAGTTGTCTTAGTCCTGTTATTGTTTTTCGTCCGAAGATGTTTGTTTCTTAGGGTTTTCCGAACTTGTGCTTTTCGGTTTTCTTTACAATGTTTTTTCATAAGGATTTTTTTCTTTGTTCGAATTAATATTTTGAGGTTAGGAGATATATATATTTATATATAATCAATTAATATTTCAATACACATAAAATAACTGTAACTAAAAAAGAATTGTTTTAAACACTCGACAAAAAATTCACATATTTTGCATATAGATATAATTAGAAAAATAGCTATTTCGAGAACTTTCATTAAAAATAAAATGCTAATTAAAATATTATTTTGAAAATTTTGAATAAAAAAGTTGAGAAAATAGTAAATTTTATGAAAATTTTAGAAATTTATATAAAAAATTATTATATTTGAATTTTTTTCCAAAAAAAATTAAAACATACAATTAAAAAAATGGATTTAGAAAGAAAACCATTAAAAAGACAATAAAAAGATTATAAATACATCAATAAAAACATAAACATAGTTGTGCCCGGATGGCCGATTTAGGTAATCCACTCGCCCAACCCAGCCACCCGAAATCATTAGAATTAAATGATGCAAATAAAAAAAAAATTACAAATACAAATATAGGAAAAAGATATCAGAAGACAATTAACTTAAAAAAAATAGAAATATAGAAAAAAGAATTAAAAAAACAAGTAAAAGAAATTAAAAATATTGAAAAGAATCAAAATCATAAAAGAAAATTATTACCCCCCGCTAGGACAAAAATCTGCCCGTCATGGCCCGCGACCCCTCTGCTGGGGCAAGCTGGCTGATTTCCAGAATTATCTAGTGGAGTAATTTTTTTTTTTTAAATTAATTCTTTTATAATATTTTATTCATTTCGAATTTGCTATTTTATTTTTTTTTATTTTTATGTTTGCTATTTTTTTCAATTTTCTTATATATTTTTATGTTTGATATTTTTTGTTGGGTTTTATTTTTTATTTTAATAATGTATATTTTTATTTACTTGTTTTTATTTTATTAATATTTTTTATAGTTTTAGTTTTCTTTCTTTTGTATTTTTCATTTTAATTATTTATTTATTATTTTACTGTATTTTTCTGTAGGGTTTGTGTTGATCCTCAACTAGTGACCCGATATCATTACATGTCAATTTGATAATTGATTTTAAAGTTTTTTCGTTATAATGGATTGAGTCTACCCCCACAATGTGTCAAATTCATGGTTGGTTTATAACTTTTCATTGAAATTGGTTGAGTTTGCCTACACTTCATGTCAAGTTGATGGTTGATTTTTAAATTTTTATTGCAATGTGTCATGTTGTCTTAAGCAAAGATTTTAAAATAGCTATACTTTTAGCATTTAAATAATAAATTACACTTGGTATAATGATTTTTTAATTCAAGTGTTCATTTTTAACGTTTTTTAGTCATATAATATTTCCATAATGTCATGGTTGAAATATATTGAAAACTTATGGTTTTTTGTAGTCATGATGTTTGGTTTTAATTCCATGTTTGAAAATTTATCAAAATTTTAAGGATTTCCAGAGGCATGATACTTTACCTTTAACACCATGGCGAAAAATTATTGGAATTTTAAGGATTTTTTAAGATGTGATATTTTATCTTTAATGCAATGCCTAAAACCTATTGGAATTTTAAGGTTTTTTGGAGTAATAATATTTTATCTTTAACATCATTGCTAAAACTGTTGAAAATTTATTGTAAAAAAAAGTCGTTATTCCAACATCAACACTTTTCATTTTCAAGGTGTTTTTTGTACAAAATAATTGGCTTTTATTGTATTTTAAAACCATTTTTTAAAAATGTTGAAAATTTACCCAAAAAGAGTGTTGATGCATAATCAACAATTTTTGTTGGGTTGTTTTTCATGTGTTTTTTGGGCTTCTGGCTAAAGGTCTCTTTTTGAGTTTACAGTTCTTGTTTGATGGTTTACAATGTTAATAATCACATGACTCGAAATAGAGATTTATTTGTTAGTCTAGACACTAGTATTCAGTCTGAGGTCACGCTAGAAAACGATAATAAGGTATGTGTTAAAGGTAAAGGAGTGATTATTGTATACACTATAAATAGTGAAAGGAGAACAATTGATGATGTGTATTATGTATATAGTTTAAAATGTAGTATGTTGAGAATTAGACAAATAATAGAGAAAACATATAGAGTATTCTTCAAGGACAATGTATGTACAATTATTGATAAATGTCCAAATAACAAGTTGATAGCAAGGATGGCAATGAAAAATAATATGATGTCTTAACTTATAATGAGAAATAATTTAACTAAGTCCTTGAATGGTTATAAAACTAAGGGTTTGAATGAATCTTGGTTATGGCATTTAAGATATGGTCATTTACTATTTAATGGTCTAGATTTGCTATAAAAGAAAAGGATGGTGAAGGGGTTGCGTACTATTCAACAACGAATTGTAAGCTCATGTGAGAGATATATAATTGCAATGCGTTAGAGAGAAAATATTGTATTTGGAGTTTCCTATAGGGAAAAAGATCCATTGCATATTGTGCACACATATTCGGGTGGACTAGAGCAAACTCTTTAATTGGATGGTAAAGTTTATTTTTTAACTTTTATTAATGATTACAGTTGTAAATTTTTTGCTTATTTTGTAAAAGAAAAAGCCTTGATCTTTTAGCGTATTCAAAATTTTTAAAGTTAGTTAAAAAGGAAAGTTGAAAGTATATTAAAGTCTTAAGATTATATAGAGGTAGTGAATATAAGCCAAATGATTTCATAGAGTTTTGTAGTATGATGGATTCAAGAGATAGTGTATTGCATGTTATAGTCCATAGCAAAATGGAGTGGTTTAAAGGAAGAATCAAACCATTATGAATACGGGTTGAAGAATGTTGAAGAAGATGGATCTACCAAATGAATATTAGGGAGAAGCAATTATTTTTTTAGTTTATATTCTCAACAAGAGTCTAACTAAGAGTGTGAAAAATGAAGTTTGTGAAGAAGTGGGAGTGGTAAGAGTTGTAGTATATCTCATCTGATGATCTTTGGGTTTGTAACTTATGCACATGTATAAATGGATGAGAAGGAAGTTAAATGCTAGAAGTGAGAAATGTATCTTTATTGAATAGAATGAGGAGTTTATGGAATATAAAATCTATAATCCCATCCACAAGAAGTATATTTTTTATAGATATGTTGAGTTCAAGGAATAAGAGGCTTGGGATGGAAGCATATATAAATATGTTGTAGAAATAGTTGAATTCTTCAATGGAGATAATGATGGAGATGGGTAGGATGTACATGGTGGATAATTGATTCCATATGCACATACACATGCTACAAGTTGTCCATCCTTATAGAGCCATTATCCTCCCCACTTCTAGTCAATGTGGGACTTTGGTCGTATACCCAACACCTTCTGCCTCCTTTTTTTTTCCTTATGTCGAGTGACCATATTGAATTCACCTCCTGTGACCCAGAGTGGATGGTTTCTTGTGGATTTGAGAGTTTCCAACGATTTTAAGAGTGCATTATTTTGCATAGAATCTTGAGGGAAGGATAAATTTGTCAGATGACCATGTATATTGGTTCCTATGATGTGAAAAATGGTTTGGATGAGATGATGAGAGGCATGAAAATTTGTGAGGGAGATGTTTTGCGTATTCCACGCTATAGTAAGCCCTCCCGAAGCTCCAGTTGCATCTACCATGACAGTTTGGCATCCCTGTCGGGCTCTGGATGAAATAGAATCTAATGTACTAGTGTTACATTTTGTTTCATGCATGAAGAGAGTATGTGGTTTTTCAAGCTGTATCATGTTTTTTATCATCCTATATTTCCCAGGACTGTTGAGTCCTTATACATTCCATGAGATGAGCTTCATGGTTGACCAGTTGGTAAGGATCTATAGTATTTAGTTAGCTTAGAGCACCTGTCAGACTCCACTGGCATTTCCCCAATGAGGATGGTGCATTGTAAGACTATCTTTCTTCCCCTTTTCTTTCCATCTTTGGTGATGTGTTTCCCATCCCAACTGCTTCCTTGTTGTATGCTTAGGGTTCTATGCTGGTGCACCCTTAAGAGTACCACTTCCAAATTTTCGAGTTGCTTGTCTGATGTTTTGTCAAACTCTTTCTTTTTGCAAGATTTTTCTAGACTGAAGATGTCTAGGTCTCCTATATCATGTGATCGTGTTGACTACTCTCAGCCATTTGGTGGTTTGTTTTGAGAGGGTCTGTCAAAACATTGTCAATGTCCATTTCTTTTGCGGACCATAGGGCTTTGTTTTCATCTTGAAGGGGGATAGGTTGAGAAGCTATTGGTTGCTGATCTGAGTTAGTCTCCGAGGATGGTTGACTAACATCATTGGGAGTAGGTACAACAAATGGTTTGGTGGATGGCGCAAAAGTTGTCTTAACTATTTTGGAAGGGTCTAATTTTGGCATATCTGGGTTTGATAGAAGGTTAAAACTACTGCTGGTGGATGGAGCAATGGAGGATGGCATTGCATTTTTTGGTTCATTAGGGGGTTTTTTATCATGCTTCTTTCTGTTGGCAACTTTGATGAACCCTTCAGAGTCAGATTTTTCCACATGGTTTGTAGGTTTAGTAGAGGCATTTAGTGGAAAGTCACGGAATAAATGTCCATGGGCATGGCATTTCCTGCATCTAAAGGGAAAATGTTCATAATCTATGGATTGAATCCATTCAAAGTCATCATGAAGGAGACTTACCGAATCTGTAAGTGCTTTGCCTAGTCGCATGTAAACGCAGATGCAAGCATATGACGTGTACCGACAAATCTTTGTTTCCTCTGCAATCTTTATAAACTCTCCTAGCCCGTTGCCTATAGCTTTGAGTGATTCTTCGTCCCAGTATTCCTGAGGTAAGGACTACATACAAATCCGGACTAGTACCCAGCTGAAGTCTTCGTTGTCTAGATTGAATCTTTCTATCTAATCTGGTAGATATAGACCCACGGCATTGAAGAAATAGGGTCCTCCATCTAGGATGTGATTTCTGTCTTCAATACAGTTGAATATGGCCGTGAAAAATCCTTTGGGGCCTAGTTGTAGGGTAACATGCCCCTTGGGCTTCCATTTTGAGACTATCCATCCTTGCATGGTTTTCTCAGTTGGCTAGTAGCCTATGAATTTACCAATAAGCGCATGGTCTTTCATATATTGGATTTGTGCATTGATTCTATGGCTGGGTAGATCAATCTTGGGGCGTTACACTGCAATGGGCTTGCAAGTGGAAGACCTTTCCTTCTTTGGTTCTTCAGGGACCGCAGAGGTGTTCTCTTTTCCATTGTTCAGATTTTCCATTTCGTTCTCTTCTTGCTACTACGCAGGTTGGATCGGTGGCTGTTGTGCGCTCCCAGTTAAGGGTTGTTTGGTTTTCTGCCCGTGAGGCCAGTTTCTAGTGTTGCAGCCTATAGGGGGAGGCCCTAAGACCCCCCTCATCTGAAATTTCATTGGTTGTTTATGTCAAGTCAGCTAGACCTGCATTGGTAGTGACATTGCTTGATTCTGAGAGTCTGCTACCTCTGTCGTTGTGTCATGGAAAGGTTTGTCAAAAACCCTCGTCTACCATTTTCCTCTCAACCCGTCAATGATAGTAATGCGAATCAAATCCTACATTAAATAAATGAAGGAATAAAATTAAATGTTAGGAGGCTAGAAGCCTAGGAGAATTATATGAGAAGATCCAAATTTTGCATTAATTTCATATAATCTTGTAAATTTTCAAGAAGTTGTTAAAGAATAAGTTTGGATAAAGGGTATGGATGAAGAGATTGATGCAATAAAAAGAAATAATACTTAGGATATTGTAGATCTACTTTAAGGAAAAAATGGTATAGGTGTTAAATGGATTTACAAGAACAAGTTGAATGCTAAGGATGAAGTTGGGAAAAAAAAAATTCTAGCTCCAGGGGTTCATCCATCAACCTAACATTTATTATATTGAAACTTTTTGACTTGTAGCTAAACCTAACAAAATAAGGATGGTTTTAGATATTGTAGCAAAAAATAAATGGGAATTTTATCAAATAGATGTTAGGTCTACATTTTTAAAATGATTTTTCCTGATAAGAGGTTTATGTGACACAACCTCAAGGATTTGAAATTGATGGAAAATAAGATAAAGTCTAGAAGTCAAAGAAATAATTATATAATTCTAAACAAGAACCCTGAGTATCGTACAAGAGGATTGATGAATATATGAATAACAAAGGATTCAATAGAATTCCAAGTGAGCCAACCATTTATACAAAGGTAAATATGGAAGGTAAAATTTGTATAGTGTGCCTGCATCTGTTGATGATTTGATCTTCACCAAATATATTTCAATAGATTATTTTAACAAAGATGTGAAAACAAAGTTTAAGATGATTGATTTAGGGCTAATGAAATATTTTCTTGGTATTGAAAGAAATCAATGTGAATATGATATTTTTATTTTTCAATGTAAGTATACAAAACATGTGTTGAAAAAGTTTAGGATGTTGATTTGTAAACCAATTGTAACACCATTTGCAACTCGTACACAATCCAATAAAAATAATAAAAAATTAGTTTGATGTTTTATTTATTTGAGATTAAAAAGGCTTAATTTCTAGATTTATGGATTCTCTGAATAGTACCCATTGAGAAGATGGAAAAATTATCTTAAGATATATTACTCGAACAAAAAGATATGTGAACTGGTATAAATCACATCTAGATTTTAAGTCAACTAGATAGATAATAATTTTGTACGTCAATTTTGATGATAGCAAGAGAACATTTGGGTATGCATTAAGTTTTGGATCGGGTGTAGTAGAATGGCCATTGAAAAAGTAATCCACTGTAATTTTATTATTTTTGAGGTAAAATATGTTATTGCAACAACAACAATTTGTCGAAGTATGTGGATGAGAAGGATTTTGACTAAATTGTTGCATGAACACAAAAAATAAAATCATATTTTTTGGACAACAAACTTGTTATTGCATTATGAATAAATAATGTTTTCCATAAAAGGAGTACACGTATTGAAATAAGGTATCATTTCATTCTATAATTAGTGAATGCTCATTAAATTTGTATGGATTTTTACAGAAGATTATTTTTCATATATGTTTCCAAAACCCTTGGCAAAGGAGTTATTTCAAATTCATAGGAAAAATATAAGTGTGTATGGTGTAACAACATTTTTTTATATAATAATTAAAGAGGAAAAGGTTAGTAATAGCAATTATTTCACCAGCGGTATAAACTGTGAAGAGCTACCATCTCCACAACGCAATAATCTCCGAAGGGGCAACATAAAATTGTGAAGAAAACATTAAATTGTGAAAAACTACCACCACCCCCAACTCTGTTGAGATTTTTCTGTTTTAGTCAAAATAGACAAAATCCCAGTGTCTGACAACAATAGAAAATCTGTTGTTGGATTATCTCCAGGTTGTTGGGAGCAAATTAATGCATCCTAAATTTGATGTGAGAGCAGTTAGGCTCTCTCTGTTATAAAATAGGTTGTCATACGGATAGCTGGGAGTGAGTGTGAGAGTTTCGTTCATGTAATTTCCTGTTTGATTAATGAGAATTGCCGATGCCTATGTTTGGTGGACATAGCCCAGATTGGTTGGGTGAACCACGTTAAAAAATGTCTTTTATGTGCTTGATTGAATGCTGTGTTAATTCTGCTATGTGTTTTATTTAAGTTTGCTGTGCCTGGATTCCAACAATTGGTATCAGAGCGATGTTGGAGCACAGCTGAGCGTTGGTCATGGATTAGCGCTGGTGCGTGGATGTTTGCTGCTGCATGTTGATCGTGGGTGAGCGCTGAGCAAAGCTCTATACCTGCGTGGAGACCGTCTGGTGCTAGAGCGCTGGTGGAACTGTTAGTGCGTGTGTGCTGGAGCCTATTTCATGAAGCCATGTTTTGAGAATGGTATGTTTGATTTATTGCTGGTACGCTGCATATTCAAACTGAGAGGAACCTAAATCAAAATCGCTGGTGTGGCTGTTTAAAATTGCTGTGGAAACAAGATTAAATCGCATTTGAATTTGAATCTGAGTGGTGCATTCTTTGTTTTTTAAATCGCTGGTCCATACAGTGTTGTTTTTCGAACCGGTTTGGTTGACAGTTCCCTGTGTCTGGATTGCGTAGAAAACTGGATATATCAATGCGTAGTGGATATATATTTTTTTTAAAACAGCACAGCACGGATATATGTTTAAAACAGTGTGAATATACGGTTAAAATCGGTGTGGTTATATTTGTTGAAAACCGCATGGATATGATGTTTGTGAAATCAGCGTGGATGGCTTTGAACATAATGCGTTGTGTTTAAAAAAACATGCTTTGAACATAATGCGTTGTGTTTAAAAAAACATAAAAGGTTGAAACGCATATGTTATAAACCATATGGTACACATTATATAAACCATGTTCACATAATGGAGAGTGTGCACATTTGTTAATGGTGGTAATTGGGAGGAGCGGATCAATCTTTCCATTGGTTATTCACACAACAAAATATTTTTTTTTGGCAAAAGTACAAATACATAGGCAGGGTTTTTTGGTTGTGTAAAACCAAATGCAAAGGCAGAAGCAAAAATATTTTTTTTTGTGAAGTGCAGAAAAAGGGAAATTTTTTTTTAATTGCATAAAAACAAAGGCATAGGCAATTTTGTTTTTTAAATTGCTGGTATTTCAAATTGAAATTGGAGATTCTTTGACAAGATGGCCAAAACACAAAGTGCCCATTTTGAAATTGAGAAATTTAATGGCAAGAATAATTTTGAGATCTGGAAGGTGAAGATGGACGATCCGCTGGTTCAACAAGGTGTGGCGAAAGCACTGTTGGGGAAAAACAAAAGACCTCCTTCCATTACGGAGGATGAATGGGATGAGATGGATGATAGAGCTTTGAGCGCAATTCGGTTATGTCTGGCGGACGATGTTCTGTTCAACATTGTGTCAGAGAAAACCGCCGCAGGCCTGTGGTCGAAGCTTGAGAAGCTCTACATGACGAAATCTTTGACAAACGAATTCTCCTGAAACGACAGCTTTACAGTTTGGTGGATGAAAGAAGGTACCTCAATTGCTGATCACCTGAATGTTTTTAATACCTTGTTGGTGCAATTAAACAGTCTAGATGTAAAATTTGATTCAGAGGATAAGGTAATAACTCTATTATGTTCTTTGCCCTGAATCTTGGGATCATTTTGTTACTTCCATTTTTAGTACATCAGATATCCTTGAGTTTGACGATGTTGTTGGAGCCTTGTTGGCTGAGGAGACGAGGAAGAGGTCGAATGCAGACACCTCGACATCAGAGGTAATGATGGCCAGAGGTCGCTCACGAGAGAGACACTCCGGGGGAAAGCATAGCGACTCTCGTTCAAAGTCCAAAGGAAAGAAGCCAAAGATGAAGTGCTGGCATTGTGGCAAGGCTGGACATCTGAAAAAGGATTGTTGGAAGCGAAAGCAGACTAATAAAGAGGGCTCTTCGATAGAAAAGAAGGAAGCCAATACCACAGATACAGGTTCAGTTTCAGGTATGAGTGATCAGGTACTGTCTGTTAATGCTTCAAAACATGATCAACATTGGTTGTTAGATTTCGGGGCATCTAACCACATGTGTATTCATAAAGATTGGTTTAAAACATATATATCAATTGATGATGGTGTTTTGTACATGGGTAATGATGTAACATGTAATATTGTTGGGATTCGAAGCATACAACTACAAATGTTTGATGGCACAACCAAAATATTAACTGATGTGAGGCATGTACCAGATCTAATAAAAAATTTGATTTCATTAGGAGAACTTGATTCAAATGGATATAAAATTGTAATTCAAGGTGGAGTTATGAAAATTTACAAAGGTATCTTACTAGTGATGAAGGCTAAGAAAGTAGGAAATCTATTTCAGTTAGAAGGTAGAACTGGGTCAGATCATGTGTCTGTGTCTGAACATGACAGTAGTTCCATTCACTTATGGCATCAAAGATTGGGGCATATGAGTGAAAGAGGATTGAAAATTTTGGCTGACCGAAAGTTACTTCCTAATCTAAGATCTGGAAAACTGGATTTCTGTAAACATTGTTTGTTTGGTAAACAAAGTAAACAAAAGTTTAAAACAGGCAAACATACTAGTAAAGGTATACTTGATTATATCCATTTAGATGTGTGGGGTCCAGCTCCTACAACTTCATTTGGTGGTTCGTCTTATTTTGTATCATTCATTGATGGCTTTTCTCGGAAAGTTTGGGTCTACATGTTGAAAAAGAAGTCTGATGTTTTTACAGTTTTCAAGCAGTTTAGAGCATTGGTAGAAAACAACACTGGTAGAACTATAAAATGTTTAAGAACTGACAATGGTGGTGAGTTTTCCTCCAAAGAGTTTGACAGCTATTGCAAGGATGCAAGGATCGAGAGACATAAGACCACGGTTTATACTCCTCAGCAGAATGGAGTTGCTGAACGCATGAATAGGACTCTTCTACAGAGAGCAAGGTGTATGCTGAGTAACGCCGGGTTGCCGAAGGAGTTGTGGACGGAAGCAGTGGCAACTGCTTGTTATGTGATAAACCGATCTCCATCAACGGCAATAGACTGCAAGGTTCCACAAGAGGTATGGACAGGACACCCTTGTGACTATTTTAAACTCAGAGTGTTTGGTTGTGATGCATATGCTCTAGTGCCTAAACATCAGCGAACTAAATTAGATCCGAAATCGAAAAGGTATGTCTTTGTTGAGTATGGTGATGGAACAAAGGGATTTAGATTGTGGGATCCTACCACCCGCAAAATCATCATCAACAAAGATGTAAGGTTTAATGAATCCTCTCTTGTACAGTTAGATGTAGATAGAAGATTGAAACAAGATGATGTATCTGATTTCTAGCATATTCAGTTTGACAGCATTTCTAATGATAGTCATAATGACCATAGTTCAGATTCTAGTCATGAACAGGTTTCAGAATCAGATTATGAACAGGGTTCAGATGGAGGACATGAACAGGTCTCAGATGGCGATCATGAAGAAATTCCTACAGTTGATAGACAACCAATTGTGGAAGCACCAGAAACATTCTTAAGGAGATCTACAAGGATCAAACGCCGTCCGAAAAGGTATGATGATTCAGTTTCTTTGATCGCTAATGATGATGAACCTTTGTGTTATCAGGAAGCTGTAGAAGGTTCAAATAGTGACAAATGGAAAGCAGCCATGAAGGAAGAAATGATGGCCTTGAGTAAAAACGGCACATGGGATCTGGTGGAGCTTCCGAAAGGCAGGAAAACTGTGGGATGCAAGTGGGTGTTCAAGTTGAAACGGGGTGTGAATGATACGGAAGACAGGTACAAAGCTCGGCTGGTTGCAAAAGGATTTTCTCAGAAAGCTGGCATAGAATTTCATGAGATATTTTCACCAGTGGTTAAAATTGTTTCAATTAGAATTGTGTTAGCATTAGTAGCTTTGTTTGATTTGGAGTTACAGCAGTTAGATGTTAAGACTGCATTTCTACATGGATATTTAGATGAGGAAATATATATGGAACAACCGGAAGGGTTTGTTCAGCATCGCAATGCGAAATTTGTCTGTAGGCTCAAGAAGTCATTATGAAGCAGGCGCCTCGGCAGTGGTATAAGAAGTTTGATTCTTTCATGTTGAGTCAGAAATATGTTAGAAGTGAATATGATCATTTTGCTTATTTCAAACAGTTGAATAATGGCATGTTCATTATCTTAGTGTTATATGTTGATGATATGCTTTTAGCAAGCAAAAGCATTGAAGAAATCAACAGGTTGAAGACTCAGATGCCAAGGACGTTTGATATGAAAGATCTAGGAGCCGCAAGACAGATTTTGGGCATGGAGATTTTCAGAGACAGGGGCAATGGTAAGTTGTGGCTATCACAACAAAAGCATGTTGAGAAAATACTTTTGAGGTTTGGTATGAACAATGTGAAGCCTGTGTCGATCCCTTTAGCTTCCCATTTTAAGCTTTCTTCGAGTTTATGTCCTAATACAGATGAAGAAAAGGATTATAGGTCTCGAATTCCATATGCCAATGTAGTAGGGTGTTTAATGT